>JAFIRS010004386.1:0-89185 GCA_018342105.1 Gonioctena quinquepunctata
CACGTGACGTCATAGTGGTGGGGGGAGAGCCAGAACCGGCTTAAATCTCCTACTCATAAATCTGTGATAATTATTTTTGGATTTTTCTCAAAGTATTTCGATTCAAGTTATTTTATAAATCTATTTTGTTTTTTAACGAATCATGGAAATATTCAATATTCACTGATATTCTCAGCAACATATAAACAAATCCACGATCTATACCAATAATAATAAAAATATTAAAGGTATATATCATACTGAATTACACTAAACTGTACAAAACTGCCTTGAAAGGCGTTTGCTGCCAACAAGCAATAATTTGGAATATTATTTCAATCAATGCTGTAATAGTTGTATTATTGATTAATGAAAAAAAAGATTTGTTAAAGAATAAAAAGTTTGCCATGCAAGTATTGAGGCATAAAAATTGATATTATGGCAAATCTTCAAAATATTAACTATTTCAGCTTATTTTCATCTACATCTAATCAGTTTCATGAACAATCGCGTAGTATCTCATTATTGTGATATTAAACTTGGTAAATTCATCGCTGGATAAAGGAATATTTCCGGATCAACTGAAGATAACTTCTGTTATTCCTATACCAAAGGTTAATAATACAATTGAAGCAAGCGATATTCGCCCAATAATTACTCTACCAACTGTGGAGAAAGTCCTTAAACTAGCAGTTCACGAGCAGTTAGTTGCATACTTTAATAATAATGAATTATTCTTAGGTCAACAGTCAAGATTTAGAAAAAATCATTCCTATGAATCAGCTGTTCAGTATACTTTTTCTAAATGGAAAAATGCGTATGATGAGAATGAATACACTGTAGCTGTTTTTCTTGACTTCAAGCGAGCATTTGAAACAATTGACAGAAACATTTTGATAAAAAAATTAAATTATTATGGATTAACAGGCTCTGTGCTGGCTTGGTTCATTAGTTACCTTAGTGAAAGAAAACAGAAAACAAAAATCGATTAAACAATATCAGATGAGTTAGATATCAACATTGGTGTACCCCAAGGAAGTGTTCTAGGTCCACTTTCATTTATAATATACCTAAATGATATTTACTATGTTCCTGGGGAACATAAACTTAATCTGTTTGCAGATGATACATTGGTTTATACTTCGAATACGGAACTAAATAATATTGTGGATACCCCTCAAAGGTTCTATGAAGAATATTGAAGGGTATTTACATAGAAATAAAATAAATTTGAATGCATTTAAAACAAAAGTTATGGTGATAACAACCAAATATAAACTAAATTATATTGATTATAATGAAATAAAGTTGAAAATTGATAACACTGCCTTGGAATATGTGTCTGAAATAAAATATCTGGGTGTTATTGTAGACAACACTCTGAGTTTGAACAGTCATGCTGAATATGACATTTTTTCTAGAATAGCAAATAATTTGACTCCTAACTCCAGAATATCAACATATAATTGTATAATTAAACCTCATTTTGAGTACTGTCCTACTTTAATGTATTTAATAAACCAAAATGGGGTTTCTCAACTTCAAAAACTTCAAAATCGGGGTATGAGAATTATTTCGAGATGTAGTCGTTATACTTCCGTTGATTACATGTCAAATATGCTGCAATGGCTGTCGATTTCGAATCGACTGTTCTTTTTAACAATGGTTTTCATTTTGAAAATAACCAAAGGTCTCCAACCAACATATTTTAACGAATGTTTTATATTCAATAATCAAATACATGAACACGGAACAAGATCGAATGCTTATTTTCATATATATATATATATATATATATAGAACTCATACTGGTGGCGGTATGAAAAATTTTTTCTTTGAGGGACTACGGGAATTTAACAATTTACCAAATACCATCAAAGAGGCAAATACTGTGAAAGGGTTTAGAAGGGAATCGTTGGAATATCTGGAGCGTTAGTTGGTTGTGAAATATGTATATATGTATGTGTGTATTTCACCATATTCTTGTATTTATGTATACTTTTTACTATCTATTTTATCTTTATTATTGTTGTTATTTATATTCAGATTTGAATCAATATTTTTGGCACTATGTGTAACTGTTTATTATCTATTATATCTATTGTAAGATTAGGATATCTCCTATATTAAAGATTACTTACTTACTTATTATTATTCATTGACAAGCTGACAAAAAAACAAATTCGAAAGTGTGTTTGCGAAGTTTTTTTCAGTGTATAAATGAAGCAAAGCCAACATAGCAAAAGTGTGAAATCTGAAAATATGTTTTTTTCTCATATATTCAAATATATTCTTCAATCCCAAACCAGTAATATGAAAAAACGACACTTTTTGGGAAGTACCAAACTCTTTGAATAATTAATGAGATGAGGTGACAGGCACAATTTTTTCATAACAATGTACTTCCACGATTCCTCGCAAAAGGGGAATTCGACTGAATATCTGAAACTTATTGGTTCTCTAAAACACGTAAAAAACAAGGGGAAAACGCTTCACCCTCTTTTTACGAACCAATAGGCGAATTTGAAAAGGGGAGATTGGCGACCAATGGAAATTTACCCCTGTAAAATGAGTCACGCGAAATTATTATTTGATGTATCGATCGTAAAAATATTTTTAGGGTAGACAGTAATTAGGAGGCATCAAGGCACAGTAGTGGGGGGTGGTTGGATTGGTCCACCAGAAACTAGTAAACAACTAGATGTTAATACTTTCAGGATGGAACATATTTTTTTTATGAAAGTTATCGATTTTCTGAATGGAGTTTCGATGTGATGATGTAGATTTCAAAGATTGTAATCCACACCCGCAGTGAAATATGATCCTCATAATACTTAAGAAAATATGAAATGAGAGGTAGAGCAGGAAGTTTAGGTGTTTTTGAATCTTTTACAATTCATAAAACACGTCACCAATATACACACACGATATCTCTGCATATTTCGTAAATACTCTCCAGAATTCAATTCACAAACATTTACCACTAAAAAACATTTCGGGGAATAAAGCCCCATTGAATTTTTTCGATGACAATCTTCGAGAAATGAGAAAATCTCTCGCTGCCATAAAACAAGTATACGACGTCTCAAAAAACGAAAATGACAATGATGCTTACAGAACGTAAAAAAAAAATAGCACTCTGCAATTACAAAAGCAAAAAAGACGCATTCAATGATCTCATCGCAAATTCGTCTAACAAACCTAGAGACTCTCGGAGAATAATCAATTACCAACGGAATTCTAATCATCCAAAAACAGAGTGCACTATAACTTGTGATAGATTTGTTGATTTCTTTTCAACTGCGGCCAAAAATATTATCCGAGACTTACTCGCTACTGACTGTGATCCTGAAGACCACTTGAGACACGTGCCGTTCCCAAATGTTACCTTTTTTTTTGAACCAGTGACCGTTATCGATGTAATGGATGCAATAAAGTCCTTGAAAAACTCGGCAAGTTTCGATATATACGACATCAACTCAAACCTTTTGAAAAAACTTATCGATATAGTCATTCAGCCATTAACAAGTTTAATGAGTATAAGCTTCAGTACAGGTACTTTCCCAGATTGTCTGAAAATGTCCAAAGTTATTCCTATTTTTCAAAAAGGCAACCCCGATGACCCCAACAATTATTGACCGATATCTTCAGTCCCTGTTGGTAGAGTAATTGAAATCATATTGGAAAAACGTCTCACTAGCTTCTTTGAAAATTATTCTCTAATGCATAAATTTTAGTTAGGGTTCAGGAGAAATCTGGGAACACTCGATGCTATTTATACGGTAGTAAAAAACATCATCGGAGGTTTTGAGGAACAAATTTATACATCATTCACACTTGTAGATCTCAGTAAAGCGTTTGATTGTGTTTCTCATGATCTTTCAATAAAAAACTTGAACATTATGGCGTAAGAGGTTTACCTCTCCAACTGATAAAATCATATCTAACAAGAAGCTAACCGACTTACGTGAAATTAAATATGGTGCGCCCCAATGGTCTGTCTTCTGTTCATTATTTACATCAACGATCTTTTTACTACCTTTTTCCGAACACTTTTGTCATGTATGCCGATGATGAGACATTGATTAACAGACACTCAGACTTGCGAACTCTTAAATACATTAAAGATGAGGTGGAAAATATAGCAGATCACTGGTATAGTAATAATCTACTCTGCCTGAACAGAAATAAAACACAAAAATTGTACTTTTTCGCAAATCACACACTGTCAAATGGTGGCACTGCTAATCTCCTTGGAATAACCTTGGATGATAATCTCAACTGGTGCGCACATATAGATGAACTGTGCAAAAAAATATCCAAATACACGTATGTTTTGCGTCAACTCAAAAAGTTTGCAAACGTAGAAACTTTATTGAGTGCCTTCCATGGTCTCATACAATCCCATTTGAATCACGGTATCATTCTATGGGGTAATACTCCAAACTCAAAGAAAGTTTTCATTATTCAAGAGAGTCATAGCTAATGCAGGACATAGGGATCACTGCCGGCCGCTGTTTGCCGAATATGAAATAATGTCCGTACCTTCTCTACACATATACCACTCACTACTACATATACATAAAAACAAAAATGTCTACCCAACTAATGCGGAGTATCACAGCTATAATACCAGAAATGAAAATCTGCTAAGAGAACCAAGACATCGTCTAAATAAGTCAGCAAGAAACTCAGTAGATATTAGGTATATATCAAATCACCTGAAGAAATTAAAAACCTAAATTATAATCAATACAAAGCAGAAGTCATGAAAATATGCTCCCACCACTGTTTCTACCCAGTTGAAGAATTTATGGCCTGTAATATATAATTTATTTTCCTTCTCTTTCACATACTTATATATTCCCAAATTTGCCTTTCCTAATACATACCGCTAATAATTCACCTGCTTGATTATTGCCTGTTTGGCAACTTTTATTTATATTTATAATGTTTTTATGCTTATGTGAATTTTGTCTTATTAAGTGCATTCTGTGTTTTACTATATTATACATAAAAATTGTCCACACCTCATGACCTGCTTCAAATGTTACTTTCATATAACGTAGTCAATAAACATCTATCTATCTATCTACAGTGTAGAAACCTATGATGGAATGAAATCCGTTACTCCATAATAGAAATATATTTAAAAAAATCCTCGGACAGGTCGATTTTTATTTTTTCAAATCAATTTTACTACATACAATTTTCAACTCCCTTTCAACCTCCTGTTCTACAGATCATCCCATTCAAAAAATGTAAATTGTACAAGGGGACAAAATAAGTTTTTGATACGGAATTTCCGTCTACGCCTATGTTTTCCTAATGTTTATTTCCTTCAACTCTGAAAAAGAGGCATTTTAAAACTAAACTTCTTTGTTCTTTGCTGTTTTCGCAAGCACTAGTAGAAAATGTGGCAAAAAGTAAATGTGGTCTTAACTAAATAACATTTATTGGGAATAGACAATGGTGATAGTTTAAAATTGTAGTAGTAATTTTTGTAATGCGTTATTTAACCTAAACTCATCGTATAACCATCCCAATGATGATTGGATATGGAGATACAACTAGTTCAAAGGCAGATGTTGTTATTTTATTTCGTGAAAAGTATCCTGAATTGCCCCCTAGTTAACAAGGAACGGTTAGCAAAATCGAACAACAATTTCATGAGTTAGGTTATGTAAAGTGTTTGCTCAGAAGAGAGCATTCTTTCGTTGTCGAATATACTAAACAGACAGACAGACAAGAAAACAGAAAAACAGACAGACAGAAAATGGAGTTATTATTGCATTATCATCCAGTTCTGAGCTGTGTTCAAAGTTTCAAGTCTCTAGCTCATCCGGAAATTAGTTTAAAGTCGATTGCAAAATGTGTACAAAACAGACAAACCAAGAAACAGACAGACAAGAGAGGAGTTGATGAAAAAGTGGAAACAATAACTGAAAACAAGCTCTTTATCCATTATATCTTTCTATATTTTATGAGCTCAAGTAATCAGATGAAGGATAAATTATAAAAACAATAAAATAAATCTTACCAAAATCTGCATTCGAGTAAATCATATACAGTGTTTGGCATTGAACCATGAACAATGTATTGCTTGGTTTCATTCGATTATATGAAAAAAAAAGAGAATCCATGTCAAAGTGATTTTCTGGCAAAACTAAAAGCAGGGTGGTGAATTTACTTTATATTTTTCAGTAAACCCCTCGGTGTTTTGCAGAAAAGTTAATAATTTCGGAAAATGTTTAACCTCAAAGGAGGATGAGAAATAATTGCAATCCAGGTGAAGATTTCATCAATATTTGTAGGTGAACCCAAACGAGTCACCTGGTCAGTATAATGGCCATCTGCTGTCATTGTGCGGTGTTGAAATGACCCACCATCCCGAACGTCAAGACACAATGCAAAATGGGGGACCGATATTTCTCTATACACTATTCCCTTTTATTTGCCGATGCATATCGAGAGCAGTATAGTAGAACAGTAATTCGATGTTTGTTCATTGCTCTATGTAAATATTTCGATTCAAAGTTTCATATTTGAATTTTTCTCCAATTCGAGATGGAGAAGGGAGTCAATGACTGTTCCCTCTGAAAGAAATTATATGTTTTAAAATTATAAGTAATTATATTTCAACACTAAATGACCTCACCTCAAAGCTACCTGTCTGTCTGTTCGTCTGAATATGCTTACATCAGTATCAGGTGAACAGATTGCAGACACATTTCTATAGTCATAAGAAATAGATGCAATACTTATGGTTGATTTTTTCTTGGAGAATTTTACAGTTTTATTTTCAACGTTTCGGTGAAATTTTCGCCTTCTTCAGACAATAAAAGGTGTGCATGATTACAAAATCATCAAGTTACAGACATATAATAATAATTTTATTTCATAAATTTTCCAAATACAATAGAATGAGACATAAAAACAGAAATATGGAGATTTGAAATAAACGTGAAAGAAAAAAAATCACAGAAACTACAATAGCTTGTGTGTGATGTATTAGGTGGTTTAGTAAAAAAAATAGATTACTATGTAAAAAAGATATGTGAACACTGACGTGGTGAATAAACACAGACAACCACAAGGAAACGATTCCGCGCGTGGTGCACTATCTGTGTACTGAAGACATTTACTTCTAAACTCTCTCAAGCAGACTCGTTTTTTGATATATTGAATTATTCAATATCAGAAACATTTCAACTGGGGCATTTATATTGTATAAACAATAAAAACATGATTACTCTCGTTTCGGACGTACATCATCCTAATGGATTTAAAAGGTTTCCACGACGTTTCGAATGCTTGTATCTGCAATCGTCTTCAGGTGAATACTGTATTCACCAGTATTTACCTGAAGACGATTGCAGATACAAGCATTCGAAACGTCGTGAAAACCTTTTGAATCCATTAAGATGATGGACGTCCGAAACGAGAGTAATCAAGTTACCACATCGTCTACAACCTTCAAACAAATAAATAATGTTAATTCGTTTGAAAATATGAACAGGATGTTCATGAAATCAGATGTGGAATCATCTGCGACGGAAAGATCAACTTTAGTCACTATCTTCCATCGTTCAAGATAACCTCTTGTGGGGTATTCATGTTGAAAAGGGAAACATTCTCAATTGAATATCGAATAGAAAGATTTTTCTGTGAATCGAAAATTCCACGATAAAAATGAAATTATTTTTTGTGAATGTCTAGCAGAAAACAAAAAAAGTTAGGATGTCGCTAGGTACACACGTGTGTACTCACTGCTCTGATAATTTTATTGGGAATTCTAAACATATTCAATGCGATCTGTGTGGAAAACATTCCCATATACAATGTGTACGAGTCAAAGATGAGATGGCAAAGTGTATACAAGATGTTAATAATCTCAGGTGGTTCTGCGATGATTGTGTACCAGTTGTCAATAACAAGTTGAAAAACTTGCAGAAAAAGGACGGAGAGGAAACGCTTGAGATCCTGGAGAAGACAAATAAACTGATTGAATTGTTTGAATCGCAGAATGCAGTGAAAAACACGCCTCTTTGGTCCGAATTTGTTGGATATAAAAATAAGGTCGAGCCACTAATTGCTAAACCAAAAAACAGTTCCCAAAATATCAATGCAACAAAAAAGGAGTTATCTGCAAAAGTTAGCACAGGTGATATTGCTGTATCAATAACAAAAATCAAATCGGTTACACTAGTGATTCATTGCGATAGTAGACAATCACTAGAAAAACTGAAAACCAAAACAGAGGACCAGGGTCGATAATTTTTTAAACGAAAAAAATAAAAGTGGCATAAAATTTTTTGGAAAAGGAAGAAAATATAACAAAAGTGAAAGAAAAAATCATTTACGGGCGATCTGAGGTCGGGAAGTGGAAGAGGGTGAGTTTTTGAGGGTAAAAAACCACTAGTTCTATGGAAAAAAATTGAATGGAAAAGTTGTAGGTAATAAAAAGATCTACAACTTTCGTATCCACACTTTTTTCACATAACCTCAAAATTTAATGTGAAAAATTGAAATAACCAAGTTTTTGGTTTTTTATTTTTATCTTTTACAAAAAAAAACACGAAATTTGGTGAAAACTTACCTTACTATGTCCCAAACACACTATAATTATTTGATTTGAAATATTTATTTTTTCACCTTATTTTGACTTAATATCGAAAAACCACCCTAATTTTCAATCAAAAATTCTCGCGTCAAAAAATCAGCTTTTTTTAAAAAGTCGGTGGGCTTTTTATTCCATGAAATCTCTACTTTCTGACAGTGAGAAGAAAAATATACATTATTATGGTAAATGTTCTCAGAAAATACAAAGAAATAACAGGTAGTAAGGCCCAGACCCTCCCAGCCCCTTCCCCACTTCTCTATGAAATACCTATTGATGGGCTAAAATTTTCCGTAGGTCACTCAGGTCTATAAGTTATCTCAAAATAGCAATAAATAGGCATCTACGCATATAATTTAAAGGAAATTCCACAACTTTCTCAAAATATTGTAGATTTTCGGATTCGAGTTTTTTTCGTTTATTTGCATTTTCTGAGAACATTTACCATAGTAATGTTTTTTTTTCACTATCAGAAAGTAGAGATTTCAACGAATAAAAAGCCCACCGACTTTTGAAAAAAAGCTGATATTTTGACGCGAGAATTTTCGATTGATAATTAGGGTGGTTTTTCGATATTAAGTCAAAATAAGGAGAAAAAATAAATATTTCAAATCAAATAAATGACAGTGTGTTTGGGACATGAGAAGGTAAGTTTTCACCAAATTTCGTGAAAGTTTTTTTCTTATTTAAAGGTAAAAATAAAAAACCAAAAACTTGGTTATTCAATTTTTCACATAAATTTTGAGGTTATGTGAAAAAAGTGTGGAAACAAAAGTTGTAGATCTTTCCATAACCTACAACTTTGCTCCCCAACTTTTTTCCATAGGACTTGTAGTTTTGTTGGAAATCAAGATTAACCGTTTTTTACCCTTAAAAACTCACCCCCTTCCACTTTCCGACCTCAGATCGCCCGTAAATAATTTTTCCTTACATTTTCATTGTATTCTCTTCCTTTTCCATTGGGTTTCATCCTACTATTTTTTTTTCACTTTTTACCATTTTTAAAGGCTTTAGCCCTGGTCTAATGCATTAGGCCAGGGATTCGGAATAAAAGTGGGCAGTTCACTGAAACCAAGGATAAAAATAATTAATGTACGCGAAGAAGACATTGTGGATGGCACACGGTTTATTCCTAAGTTAGCAAACCAAAACTTTCCTGGGGACTTGGAAAATGATATGAGTTTTGTTCATAAGTTGAAGTCAACAATAAAAAATTGATGGAATGTAATAATCGAAATGTCGAGTACAAAGTATGGGTACTTGGCTGAAAATGAAGACAGAATATTTATAGGGGGGTCTAGCTATAAATTCTTTGAGTTTGTTAGTGTCTTAAGATGTTTTAAGTGCTGGAAATATGGACATCGTGTAGATAAATGTAGCTCAGATGCAGTTTGTCCTTATTGTAACAAAAATCATAGAAAAGAAGAATGTAGAAGCACCGAATATGAATGTACAAGCTGTAAATATGCTGTTGATACCCTAAAGCTGAAGATTATTAATTACAAACACCATGTATTCGATCCAAATTGTGAAAGCTATTTAGGACAGGTTTCGAAAAATAAAGATAGAATTAGTTACCAATAGCAACCACAGGCTACCTCAAATGGCCTAGTACTATGTATAAATATACAGGGCTTAACAAACAAATTGTTCTCAATTAATACAATTATTAATGGATGTTAAACCAGTTATTGTAGTAGTTACAGAAACCCATGTGACAGCTGATGTTGCAGAATCTGAATATTTCATAAATGAGTATAACTGTTCAATTACTCTTTTCTATAGTAGGCACACTGGGGGAGTAATATGTTATATAAGAAGTCATATTAAATATGAAGAGCTAACAAAAATTAGTATTTCAACAGAGTATTGGTATATGTTGCTTAAGGTTACGGTGGGATATCAACACGTCATAATAGGTGGGTGTACAGATCACCCAATGGCTGTAAATCTATTTTCCTAGATTGTTTTCGTGAACTTCTCGAAGATAAAATCTTGGGTACTAATGATGTTATGATAATGGGTGATTTTGATATTGACCTTTCATCTGTAAATTCAAACGGAATAAGGCTTATGGATATAGTGCACTCATCTGGATTCCGACAAATTGTTAAACAACCAACTAGAGTCACTCGTGATTCCAGTACGTTATTAGATTTAATTATTACAAATAACAAATTGCAAGAAGTTAAACGTGAATTTCCAAAGTTTACAGATCACGATATCATAGGAATCGAAATTAATGTATGTCCAAAAAATAACATTAAAATTATCTACTCGAGATTTATCTCAAAGGAGAAAATGGACGGTATTAGTATGGACTTGATTGAAAAAAAATGGGATTATACTTCTACTGATGTCGTCATCTTATATACAAACTTTATACTCAATATTGAATCAAGTTTGAATAAAATAGCGCCAATAGAAGTAGAAAAGTTCGATAATTCAAGTGGGTGGATTGACAATGAAGTCAGAACTTCATAGAAAGAGAGAGATATGTGTTACAAAACGTTTCACTATACAAATAATCCATTATATTTCGATAAATATTAAAGGAAAAGAAATCAAGTTGTATCCTTAATTAGAGCTGAAGAGAAAGAATTTTATGAAAGAACTATTGATGAATGTAAAAATGCTAGTAAAAAATGTGGCAGACACTAAAACAAATAGAAAATAGTAAAAACAGTAACTTTGACTTTAACTCGTTGGTACCTAGGTAGGAAGTGTTAAGGAAGAATTGAATAAGTATCATTTTAATAGTATACAGGAAATTTCTGGAAGCATACCTGCTCCTCCAAATTTTATGGAAATTAAAATTGTTGTAAATTCTAGTATTAACACGTTTCCTGTTATTTCTCTGGATAAATTGCAGAAAATAGTAAACAACTTGAAAAATAAAGCAACGGGTGATGATGTGCTTACAGTGTCATTATTTAAAAATGTATTCTCAGTGGTGGGGTATCCTTTATTGTATATCATAAATACGTGTTGTCAGCAGTCCTGAAGTGCAGCACAATAATACCTGTACCAAAGCCAAATAAACCTAGTAAGCCCGAAGAACTGAGACCCATAAATTTACTGCCAGTAATTGAAAAAATAATAGAAATTCTAGTGTATGAGCAGCTAGTGGAATACCTAAACGTAAATAATTTGCTGTTTGCTTGCTAATCTGGGTTCCGGCATGATCATTCTACTGAGTCAGCTTGCCAATTGATGTGTAATAAGTGGAAAAAGGACATTGATGATGGAAAAATGGTCGTTAGTGTATTTGTAGATCTAAAAAGAGTGTTCGAAACAATAGATAGGAGAAAACTGTTATCAAAGTGTGAGGCATAAGGTATAAGAGGCAGTTTTTTTTTTTTATGTTCTGGTTCCCATGAAAAGGGATATCCTGTGATGTTCCGAGAACATCGTGGGAACCAAGGGAAAGAAGGTAGGAGTTGGTGTTCTTCTTAAATTTCTGGAGGTTGTATGCCTCGGGGAACACCTCCCTAGGCAATGAGTTCCAAACCCTCGCTGTTCGTTGGATGAACGAGTCTTTGGAAAGTGATGTTCTGCAGGTCTCCAAAGTGACCACGACTGAACTTGACGGGTTAGTCTCGAAGAGACTGCCAAAGCAGGAACGATTGTTGATATTTCAGAAGAGCATCGCCCATGAAAATATCTATAAAATAGAGACAAATCACCAACTTTTCTACGGTGTTCCAGACAAGTGAGCGAGTTTGTAAGCGAGGCATCACCGACGAGACGAATTGCCCTTTTTTGGACAGAATCCAATAGCCTCAGGATATGTTTAGGTGCCGCGCTCCAAATATGGGAACAGTATTCCAGGACAGGTCGGATCTGTGCCTTATAGATCATAAGCAGCTGGGTGATGGTGAAATAGCTCTTGGCACGAAACAAAAACCAAGTTTTTGGGATGCACTTTTGGCAATGGACCTCACGTGATTTTCCCAGGAAAGGTTATTGCTGATAGTAATACCAAGCATCGATATGGATGACTTCAGTGGTATGGTTACTCCTGACAAAGTTATGTTAGGCACAGTGAGATCGACTTTTCTAGAGAAAAGACATGCTTGTGTTTTGTTTGCATTGAATTCTACCAAGTTATTAGATCCCCACTCGAGGATTGTTGCTAAGTCCATATTTATATTATTAACATTTCTTTCTCGTTCATTTCTGGTTTCACGGGCTGATATAGGGGCCCTGGAAGAGAAAGCGGTATGGAGGGTACTATCATCGGCAAAGCTGTGTACTGGACATGAAGTTGCTTTCAACAGGTCGTTGATGTGAAGTAGAAATAGTGTTGGTGCGAGAATAGATCCTTGCGGAACACCAGCATTTATGAGTAGAGTGTCAGATGAAACTCCATCGACCACTACATGGAGAGACCTGTTTGAGAGAAAACTAGCAAGCAGAGAACACAGCTGAGGGGGCAAGCCATAAGACGGAAACTCGATCGAACGCCTTGGAGATATCTAATGCCACAGCTAAAGTTTCTCCATACTTTTCGATAGATAGCTGCCATATATGTGAGACGTAAGCGAGCAGGTCACCAGTTGATCTCTGATGGCGGAAGCCATATTGCCTATCGTTGACAATTCCTGAGTCTTCCAGATATTTCATGAGCTCGATGTTGATGGCTTTTTCCATGACCTTTGAAATAATAGATAGCAGTGCGATAGGTCTGTAGTTGCTAGGTAGGGCCTTTTGCCTTTTAGGACTGGCTATACTCTTGCAATTTTCCAATTGGACGGAAATACCCCCAAATTGTAAGAGTGGTTGAACAACTTGCAAAGAACAGGTGTTAGTTCGGGGCACATTTCTTGAGAACAATCGGCGGGATTCCGTCAGATCCACAGGCTTTGTTGGTGTTGAGACCCAGCAAAATCTTTCTGATAGTACGTTGGCGAAAGGTGATCTCGGGCATGTGACTGTCAATAGGTGTAATGTTCGGGGGTTGTTTTCCCGATGAATCCAGAGTGGATTTTCCAGCAAATAGGTGCGCAAATATATTGGCTTTTTCCTGGGCAGTCGTTGCTAGTGTTCCATCTTCTTTGGTTAGAGGAGGAAATGAGCTGGAAGTGAAGTTTCTTCCCACAGCTTTAGCGAAAGACCAAAATGAACGGGATCCGTTAGGACATTCAGCAAGTTTTGATCTTATTTTGGCATTGTGGGCATCTTTTGAGCATTCTATTGTCTCTTTGCATATGCCTCTAGCCTCGACATATGCTGCTCTGGTCTCAGGGCCCGGATTTTTTAGCCATCGATGGTATGCTGCCTGTTTGGAAGCCACAGCTCTAGAGCAGTTTCTGTTAAACCAGGTCTTATCGGATGATGTTCTTCTTCCGGTATTCGGTATGTAAGTTTGCATCCCCAACATGATGATTTTGGAAATTGTCTCAGCACATCGTGTTGGATCTACTGAAGAGAAACAAACTCTCTTCCATGGAAACGCTGAGAAAAACATACGAAGACCTTCCCAGTCGGCCGAATTGTAATGCCACATAAGACGGGGTGGTATTGTGCAGCTCGATGGTAAATGGAAAGAGCATGTTGTGGAGATGAGGGTGTGATCAGAGTTTCCAAGTGGGGCACAAACTTCTATTCTATACGGGTCAGGATTGGTGGTGAGGAAAAGATCTAGTGTATTGGCAGACTGGTTGTTGACATCAGGGATGCGGGTTGGTAGCTCGACCAGTTGTTCTAGACCATCAGTGCTCAAATGGCTAACAAATTATCTAACAAATAGGCAACATAAAAGAAAAATTGATGGTGGTTGTTCTGACGAAATAGATAGTATCACCGGGGTTCCTCAGGGGAGTGTGCTTAGGCCATTAATGTTTATACTATATACCTACAAAACTCATTTAATAATCTATTCGCAGATGACACATTGATTTCCATATCTGGAGAAAACTATAACAACTTGGTTGAATCCATGAATAATGAGTAAGATATTTTGAATAGTTGGCTCGGGGCCAATAAACTTAAGATAAATGCCCAAAAAACTAAGTGTATCATATTAGGTAGCAAAATCGATTGTACTAGGTTCAATCAAGGAAATTTTGTATTAAAAATTGATGATTCTGTAATCATGTATGTTAATGGAATAAAGTACCTTGGCATTCTATTCAACCCTCAACTCAATTTCTCTAGGAATATTGATTTTTCATGTGAAAAAATAGGCAAAAAAGTCGGCCACTTTTATAGAATTTGTATAAACCTTTCCCCATGGTGTAGAAAAATTGTATATAACACTATCATATACCCATATTTTAATTACTGCAATACATATTTCTCTGCTGTTCATCTGCGCAAATACATCGTTTGCAGCTACTTCAGAATAAAGCAATGCGTATTTTATTACGTTGCAGCAGGTTAACAGCGATAAATGATATGTTAATGAAGCTGACATTTTCAAATATTTCTCAACTGATTATAGAGTCTGCATTAGTACTAATTTTCGAAATTGTTAATAAGCAAGCTTCTTCCTACTTGCAAGAACATATTATCAAAAGGGCAGATATGAAACATTATAATTTAAGGTTCAATGACCAGTTCCACATACAAGGCTTTAATACAAATGCTCTGGAAAAACCCCTCTTCATCGAAGGTTTGATATTATATGATGATCTACTTCTGTTGGTTAAGACATCAGCAAATGTCAAAATTTTTAAAACAAGGATAAGAAAAATTCATTTCAATGAATAGGTTATATTATTTCTGTAATGATATCAAATGTAACATTTATGTACTGCTAAAGCCACGCTGGACATTGAACTACATCTGATAGATATTCTGAAAGTACCCTAACTCATACGAAAAAATCTGAAATTGAAAATTTGCATTTTTATTCAGATAGTTATTTGATTTTCTATTCCAGTCCTAATTAAGAACTCATATAGATAAATGAGGCAAAGAAGAATGTTTTCCAAATAAAATTTCTTCAACAAAAAATCAAACCGACGAAATACGGAACTGAAAAGTAAAAAATAAAATAAACCTTCTTAGTCTCAATAACTTAGCTCCTAAACTAATGTAAGTAACTAATTTTGAGTCGGCGCCAAACAAACAAGCAAATTAATAAGGTAAGGCTTAAAATGCGCGATGACATTCTTATAATTTTTTTGAAGTAATTTCTTCGTTGATTGTTCGTTTGGCGCCGACTCAAAATTAGTTACTAACATTAGTTTAGGAGCTAAGTTATTGAGACTAAGAAGGTTTATTTTATTTTTTACTTTTCAGTTACGTATTTCGTCGGTTTGATTTTTTGTTAAAAAGTTTTCATTTTTCATTTTTTTATGGCTGAAATCTACTTATTACTACCTATTGTTTCTTGATTACTTCCAAAATACTTACTTACCCACCTTACTTCAACTATTACCAGTAAAAAAATATGATTATCTACTTTTACTATTTGTTGTAATATTAATTATTTTTGTTGTTCTGGTTAGTTTATTCCATTTCTTTGTATGTCATTCAATCCTCTCATAGAATATAATGATTGTGACGGATGAGGAACAAAAATAATAACAATAGCGATCTGTCATTGTCAACTACATATGTGTGTGCCAATGTTCACAAGTGAAAAATAAATTATCCCTTATTTTTCCACTCGTAAGGGTGAATAATTCCATTCGAAATCCAGACATGAGGTATACCCTATCTATTAAAAAAAGAATCATCCATATTGAAGAACCCAGTACAAAGTTATTCTTGATAGAATCGGTTAACGGACCAGAATTCAGAGGGTGAGTGATCAATATCCTTCATTTTGCGACCCTTAGGGGTTGATTCCATCTTTTATATTCAAATGGGAATAACTTCGAAGTACACCCTATCCACTAAAACGAGAATATTTGGAATCGGACGTCTCAGTAAAAAGTTATGCGTGATCATATATAAGAAAAAATTTAAAAAAAAATATACGCGTCGACTAGAGAACCTTCTCCTTTTTGGTTTCGTCGGTTAAAAAGAGTACTCACCAGTAATCATTTGTAACATTGACGCAAGAGAGGCATCGCATTCACTAGGTCTTCAATACATTTTTGTCGACGAAAATCTATTTCATACTTCCACGATCATCAGGAAGACCGGAAGAAATGGAAAACACATTTTCTAGAAGCAATCTCACTTGGAAAGATCGAAAAAAGTTAGAAACAATTCTTCTGGAGAGACACTTTGAAATAAGTGTTTTTCTGACATTAAAACCTGTCATGGGGTATGATAGATTGATCTACTCCCCATTGTATAACCCCTACGGAAGTTATGTATCTTCCATAATCTAACACTACATGTATATTCAAAATTTGTTTACTCTATCCACTATGACGATGATGTAGATTCTAACTTTAAAATTTCTCAGATCAAGCACACAGCAGACAGGCAATCTTGCCTAGGCTTGTGCACCTGATCTGAAATTTCCATTCTGAAACCCCAATTGTAATTTGATTATTTTCTTTTTGGTGTACTTCATCCATAGGAATAATAAACTTAATTTGAATTTTCCTAGAAATGAGAAACGTGTTCAAAGGACTCTTTTTAATCCACTCGAAAAGGAAGTGGATTCAATATTATTCATTATTTATAAATATTTTCTATATCCACATATACATCGGACTCTAACCTCGAAAACATCCTGTACTTGACGGTCTCTACACCACTAGTTGTTCGACTGCTTGGGAACTTTTTTATAATTGCGTGATATCAAAAGTATCAAATATCAATGTTTCTGTCATGCATCATAATGAACTCACTCTCTCTGTTTCCGAGAATAACGAGATTTCACGATTCTACTAGACCGTTTCAATGTATTTTAAATTAAAGTTTTTATATTTTATGTAAAATGATATTCATGAATAATAAACAACATCTGTTTGACCTAAAGGGAATGCATTCGATTTCAAAATAACCCTACTTTTGTTGAGCACTAGCAACTCAAAGCATTTATCGGCACTAACAATATTCTGAAGAAGAAAGCAGATTGAATACTAAAAAGCTTGAATAACAAGTGACTGCAAAACCGGCCCAGCATTTTCATTTCCTTATATTCGTTAAAATTGTTGTTCCAAACGTCTTCAAGGACTAAGTAAACACGTTGATGAAAGTTACCCTAACTTGTATTCTACGCACATTACCGAACTATTTCCTTATAATTGATATGTCTAGAACAAAAGCAGATGCTCCTTCATGAATCATCTCAAAACCCCAAATTTTGTGGTTTATCAGGAAATCAAACATCAGCTGTAATAAATAACACCCAAATAGCCTCTCTGCTGCCCATCCATCATCAAATATTTGCTATAGAATGGAAACAGATTAGGCTCGTGCCCGAACATCCCTCACATCATCTCATTTTTTATACGATTGGATAAAAAATTGGGAGCAGGGCAACGGTCAAATCCATAATGACATACACAAAAGAATTTTTTTTTGTGGACAATGTGAGGGATCAAAACATTTTTTTGTAGGAACATGCGTAGGTTAATCGGCCTATTCAAACTATTTTTCAGATGTTATCTGGCTATTTCCGCAGATATTTATTTACAGGGTGTTATTGTGAATCATATAGATGGAAAATTGCATGGGGTGTTGGTATGAAATACATCACTATACAGTGAGTTACCTAATCAATGCAAGTTATATTGAATTGGTAGAATAAGTAAAATTGTATTTGATATGGCTCCTCTAATTTATGATTATGGGTAACAAAGTTTGAGATAAGCAATACACAATAATCAATTGAATCTTATTAAAATGGAAATTTATATTAAATAGTATGGACTTGAGTGACATCTCGGCAAAAATTCTTCTGTGGATAAACTCGGACTCACATAAAACTTATAATTTATTTATACAACTTGGAACACGGCTCTACCAGATGATTTTTATCCATACATAAAGTAGTGCAAAGTTTAGAATCTACAGTTTCCTCTTGTCTTTTGACACTTCATTGATTTACAGGTTGTGATAACACTTAGTGGGGTTTTTCGAATAGGAAAAAAAATCTGCATTTGCTGTTTAAAAGAAAGATGTTATCGTCCTTAAAAAATTGTCTGATTTGCCATGGCTGTCTGATGAAAACTCTTTAGAAATTGTTATAAAATTGGTTCTTCTACTATACAATAAAAACTTTTCAACAAAAAATCAAACCGACAAAAAAATAAACTGGAAAGCAAAAAATAAAATGAAGCTTTTTAGTCTCAATAACTAAGCTCCTAAACTAATTTAAGTATCTAATTTTGAGTCCGCGCCAAACAAACAAGCAAATTGATTACGTTAAGCGTAAAATGATGGCAGCGGGGTGCGCGGCGGCGGCGGAGCGTCCCTTCACCGGAAATTTCCGAGCCTCCTCGAAGTCAATATCAGCGCGACAGCTATCGGAATGGGAATATACGTGAGAGCACACGTTGGTGCGAGTGGTCGTGCGGAGAGCAAATTTTTGGAATGTTATTGTTTATCGCTGAAGATTTTACGTTGCATTTTTATGTCATTTTGTTTTGATCATTAGTATAAAGTAATTTAATGATCTTCGTTGATTGTTTGTTTGGTGCTGACTCAAAATTAGTTACTTACATTAGTTTAGGAGCTTACTTATTCAGAATAAAAATAACAATTTTTATGACCCAAACTTGAAAACTAACGGAACCCCCACACAAACTTTTAACCTACATTTCACCCCTTATTTATTAATTTAAAAAAAAAAAAAACTATTCCTATACAAACTTCCAATTTCAATTTAACCCCCATTCCACCCCTTTAGGGGTTGAATTTCAACAAATTATTATTTTCAACAAAAACCCCCCAAAAACCAATTTTCATGATTCTAACGTTAAAACTAACTATACAGACTTTCAACCCCCATTTTACCGCTCTATGGTTGAATTTTCAAAAACCCTGAAACACATTTATCTTTATTTGTGAAGAAGAGCCCAAATACTAATTTCCATGACTCTAGTTTCAAAACCAACTGTACTTTCATTTTCACCCCTATTCTCACCCACCTTTTCAATCCTTTAGGGATGGAATATCGAAAAAAATATGCTGTCAAAATTTCAGCTCCTAGGTCCAGCAGCTTGATCTGGGCGTTGATCGTATATCAGTCAATCAGTTAGTCAGAACATGTAATTATACAATAATAATGTAATAATTATAATATTCTTATTGCCATGGGTTTCATGTGAAACATCGGCAACGTCAGATACAGGATTAAGAGTACACATTTGTACATATACACACACACACATATATATATATATTTATATATATATATATATATATATATATATTTTAAAATATCTTGCAAAAAATACAAAGTATAGATAAAAACGTTTACAGGATACATTTATACGTGACTGAATGATAAAAAAATATACCTACGTATACAGCTCATACATTACGGTTTATAGTATTGGACCGACATAAAAAGTTTCGAGAAGGCATTCTCTTCCACACGACTGAACTTTTTTGTGACTGTACCAGGAATGCTTTGAAAGTAAAAACAGTGGTTTAGTATTTCTAATCCCAATTGGACCGACATAAAAAGTTTTGAGAAGGAATTCTCTTCCACACGACAGAACTTTTTTATGATTTTACCAGGAACGCTTTGAAAGTAAAAACACTGATAGTATATAAATTTCCCATTTGCCGGGAATTGCATATGAACACTCCTCGTAGTGTTCTTATTTTTATTTCCGTTCCAATTGGGATTAGAATAACTATAGTATATAAATTTCCCATTTGCCGGGCAGTGCATATGAACACTCCTCGTAGTTCTTTTTTTATTGCCGTTCCAATTGGGATTAGAATAGCTATACACACATTGCAGAACTCGTCTAATGAATACACAATGGATTTGCAGTCAAATATTCTTTCAGAGTTCGTTTGAAAATACTCATGGTACTGATTTCTTTGAAATGTGGAGGCAATGCATTATATATTTTTATACAATTATAGTACGGACCCTTCTCAAATAAACTTGTTTTATGCCCCAAAACCAAAACCAAAATATATTTATTGTCTACTTATTTTTACATATAAAACCTTAACTAATATATACATTCATTATAAAAACAATTCTTTGTCCTCTTCGGGATAGGTGTGGAAGAGGATAGGAACTGCTGCTTGTGCTTGGGGTTGTTTAGAGCACCTGCTTGTCCTCCCAGGGGGGCGAAGGGGTGCTCCCTGCTGATGTTAGCAGTAGCGTTGAATATACCCGTTTGGCTTTTTTTAACATTTGTCATAAAAGACACCTCCTGCTTTGCTTATGTGTCTATCTTCCAATTATTTTGTTTTCAAAAGTTACCGTGTTTATTTTCATTTAGTATTTTTATTTGATGCCTTTACCTGGCTGGAAAAATGTTAAATAAAAAACCAGCTACTGACAATGACTTTTCTGTCCCTGTGTGGGCTTATTTCCTTTTGTTTAAATTCATTATCTAATCGTCAACTTCATTGTACAGGTCGAGCCTATCAAATATTACTCCGTGCTTTCTACTTTGGTTCGCTCTTATATTGGTAATGCCTGCGGTGAGCGGACTTTTAGGGGTGTGTGACCTATAAAGCTTGTCGGATAGTTTCATAATGAAGTCGGCAAGTTTCTCTACTTCAGCAAGCTCGCGTAGATCATCCAGCCGGATGTATCTATTACTATTAGTAACAATACGGAGTGCTTTGTTCTGCAGCCTTTCGAGTCTCAGTATTTGAGTTTTCGATGCGCTGCAGAACACTGGGCAGGCGTATGTCATTGCAGGTCTTATTATCTGTTTATAGATTCTTATTTTATTTTCTCGCGATAGGTTGGAGTTGCGTGCAATGAGGGGATACGTCCGCTTGATTGCGGCCGCTCCCCTCTGCAACGCCAATCCTATGTGCTTGTGCAAATTCACACGTCTGTCCAGCTCCACCCCCAGGTATCTCGCTGAGGGCTTCTCCGTCACCATGCTATCTTCAATCTTTATTTTCCCGAGGATTTTCACGTTAGTTCTTTTCCTCGTGAAATTAACGACCTCTGTTTTGCTCGAATTAAGCTTTATCTTGTTCTTCGCTATATAAGGTATGATCAGCCGATCCAGATGAATCTGGAGCTGTTTTGCAGCCACTTCGCTATAGAACGAGTGGGCATAGATCGCGGTGTCATCCGCGAACATGGCCGTACTCGTTCTAGCGAAGGTCGGGAAATCATGTGTATATATCGAATACAGGATTGGTGACAGAGAGGACCCCTGCGGGACCCCCGCTCCAACCGTATGCTCTGGCGAACTCGTGCCGTTCACATTGACCCTAAAAGTCCGCCCCGTAAGGTATGATTCTATAGTTTTGACGAGGTAGAAAGGCATGCGTGCCTCTGCCATTTTTGTAATTAATCCCTCTGTCCAGACAGTGTCGAACGCTTTCTGCATGTCCAACAGGACCATAACCGTGTTTTGGTCTCTGTGGAAGGCTTCCTTCACCCCGTGAACAACTCGGGCTACTTGGGATGTCGTTGAATGACCTCCTCTGAACCCGAATTGCTCAGGCGGGATAATTTTCAGCTCTTCCTCAGCTTCCACAACACGTTTCAATATTATCTTCTCCACCACTTTGGCCACCACACTGAGAAGCGAGATGGGCCTGTAGCTTTCGATATTGTTCTTATTTTTCCCCGGTTTTAGTAAGGGAATTTGAAATGTGGAGGCAATGCATTATATATTTTTATACAATTATAGTACGGACCCTTCTCAAATAAACTTGTTTTATGCCGTGGGACTCGCAAATGTTCACCCCCTCTGGTTTTCATGTTGCAGGTATGGTGATTGTTTGCAGGAAAAACTTGCACATTTTTCCTAGCAAAAATTGCGATGTTATATATGTAGGCACAATGAACAGTCATAATACCTAATTCGAAGAA
The DNA here is from genome assembly GCA_018342105.1 of Gonioctena quinquepunctata. NCBI lineage: Eukaryota > Metazoa > Arthropoda > Insecta > Coleoptera > Chrysomelidae > Gonioctena > Gonioctena quinquepunctata. Next base: position 22,491 of record JAFIRS010004386.1, read on the forward strand.
AAATTTTCTGCAAGAGGTGTCAGTTTTTAGGTTAAGCATAGTTCTTATAATTTTTTCTGATAGATGAATATATCCTTAGATGCTGCTGCATGATACCAAAAAATTACGCTGTAATCAATCACAGAATGTACGTAAGCAAAACAAAACATTTTAATATGGTGAATACTTATATGATTCCTGAGGTATCTGATAACACAACAAGCTGACGATAATTTACTCATTATTGCTTTCACTTGATCAGTCAATTTCAGTTCTTCATCTATCATCACCCCCAGAAATTTGCTGGAATTTGTTTCATCCATTCAAGAATTCTATATATTAACATGAAGTGGGTCTTCCAGGCCGCTTTTGAAAGTTACGTAATTGGTTTTATTCTTATTGATTGATACAGAGTTTTTCTCCCACCATTCTACGACTCGAGACACCGTTACATTAGATGTTTCATTCAGAGTACAAATATCCCTCTCCGAAACAACAACTGAAATGTCGTGAGCGAAAAGAAGAACTGAGCTAATGTCTATTAATAAATATCAAAAACAGGATTTGACCTAGTATGGAGCCCTGTGGCACCCCTATGCCAATTTTTACTTCATTAGAATAGTGAACTGAAGACTAATAGTTATTTTTAGATGAGATACCGACTATTTGTGTTCGGTTATTGAGGTAAGAATATGTGCATATTACCCCAAACACGAGGTAGCTGCTGTGAACCGTTGAGGAGATCCCTCGACTGGCTTCCGTCTCAATCATCAGATTCATTCCGGGCCTCCATTATGTTGAAGTGTCATCAGAATTACATATGTGTGCCAAGTTTCAACAAAATCGGTTCACAGGTATAAAATTAATAAATCATCCCCTATTTTTCTACCCTTAGGGGTGGAATGTTTTTTCAAATTCGAATGGGACCAACTTCTAAGCATACCCTATACAATGAGAAAATAATCATCTAAATCGGATAACCCAGTACAAAGTTATGCATGGTTGAATCGGTTGAGAAGTAAAAATTCGGTGGGTGAAACAACAAACATCCCCCATTTTCCTACCCTCAGGTATGGATTTGTTTTTCGAATATAAATGACACCAACTTCGAAGTATACCCTATCCATTGAAAAAAGAATGATCTGAATCGGACTACTCTGTGAAAAGTTATGCGTGGTCATTCATAAAAAAAATACGCGTCGACTAGAGAAGGTCCTTCTTGGTTAAAAACAAAGACAAACAAGTCGAGAAATGAAACGACCCAATGGCTAAATTAGCAACAACAAATAAACCATCATCCATTACCTCTTAAGGTTAACGTAGATTCGAATATATTTTTCGTAATATATTTTTTATCTAATATGCTATATTTTTTCTGCGGGTGCCTGCATCAACTTAGAATATGGCACAAAAGCGATATACCAACACCAATTATAAATACAGATGGTTAAATGACAATGGAACTAGGACAATGCCTATATCTCCTTCACTTATCAACCTATTTGAATGAAATTTTGTACATAGATATGAGATACTATTTCGGATTGACAGACATATGAAAACAAAATGGCAGACTTTCGGTTTCGCCAGAATAGCCACAAACTTTGATTTTTTTAATGGTAAACCCTGTATGTTTGATGTTTCTCGGGTTCTACGGCTCAAATTACATACGACAGCGTTGCCAAATTTCTATTTTACAATTAAAAAAAAAATATTTCTCATTTTTTTTTAGCCTAGGAGGCTCTGATCAGGTTGATATCTATACTAATTTACATCAGTAACTCATAGTAATAGTCATTTCATCGATAGGATCAATCACAAATCCTACAGCAGGAATGGAAATTTTATAAACAAATTTTTAACGAAAAATTCGTTTTTTTCCAATGGTTCCTACCAAGGGCCATCTCGCCATTCGATAGAGAATTCAATTACCAATTCAACGATATACATTATGTACCACTTTCTTTTTGTTCAAAACTAAAAACAATCAATTATTGAATGTGTAAAATATTTTATACGATGCCTACAAATTCCAATGAGTTATCCGTTTGGATTTGATGAATTGAAAGGTAGCCTTGTAATCTTGGAAAACAGTAGGTGATTAATGTCATGTCAAAAGTGGAATAGGAATTTTACTTGTCATGTCCTTCCGTTTGTAGAAAGTTTTTTTGAAATGGAAAATAATAATCGTTATTCTTGAAACGAACAAATCGATATATATTGATATACGGAGAATGTCAGAAGAACGCTGTCAATACTAATATGCTATTAGTAGTAGTAGTATAACGCTGTTCGGTATCCGTTAAGACGGCACCATCGAGGACCTATTCCAGGAAATTGGAAATGATGCTAAGGAAAGAACCAGCTGATCAAAACCATATCTACTTCATCGTCAGTGAAGAAGCGGAAACTAATGTTTTAGCATATGTTCATTTTTCTCAGTGCGAGAATTGGTAATTGAATGTGAAATCAGCAGGGAAAGTGCCAGAAAAGTATTGAAAACCATAAATATCGGTCCTATAAATACCCATCAGCATCTATATGAAAATGACTCAGAACGGAGACTAACTTATTGTTATTGGCCTTTGCGTCATCATGATTTAAATAATGGTTTTGTCTCAGAAATACTGTTTACAGATGAGTCTAGGTATGTTCAATAGGAATAATACAAGGTATTGAGCTCAAGAAAATCCTAGGTTGCTGAGAGAAGGTAATTTTCAAGAAAGATTTGGATTCAACGTCTGGGTAGGAATCATAGGGACAAGAATCATTGGCCCAATTCTTTTCGACGGGCCAAATATATCTACAATTCTTAGAGAACGATATTCAAAATAATTTCAACGATTTACCTGAGAACATCATGGAAAATATGTTTTTTCAGCAGGATGGTGCAGGACCCCATAATGCTAATATTGTGATACCTATGGGCAGAGATGGATTGGAACAAATGGTCCAATGACATGGCCAGCCAGATTGCTCGATTTAACCCTTATTGATTTTTATTTATGGGGTCACATAAAATCCAAAGTATACTCGAGGAGACCAACTCCTTTGGAGGGTTCGAGAGATAGAGTTGAGCGCGTAATTCAGGAAATTCCTGTTCACGAACTGATAAATGTGACGAGGTGTACAATAAATAGAAATAGTCTCTATGTGTTGGGAAAACGGGCAAAACTTTGAATATATCATTGGTCATTAATAGATAAAATGACTTTTCGATGGTTGTGAAACTCTTCTATTGAAAACAGGATAATGGTATTGTGAGTAATAGTTTGTACGTTGAATGTTTCACTGTTCCAGTCGTTAGATTTATTCAAACAGTTTGATTATATTGAAGTTATCTTTTGATGTAATGACCATGACGTTTATATCATTACATATTGTCGAATCGATTATTTTTGGTAATTCATTGTTACCATTCTGAAGTAAAGTTTGAAAGAATGAATAGATGTCATGTTACCTACCAATTTTTTCAGATTGATTTCATTTTGTTAGATGGCTCTCTACGTTTTGAATAAAAAGAAAGTGGTACATAATGTATATCGTTTAATTGGTAATTAAATTCTCTATCGATGGGTTCAGAAAATTTCAATTCCTGCTGAAGAATTTGTTATATTATCTCATCGATGAAATGACTATTACTATGAGTTACTGATGTGAATTAGTATATATTTCAACCTGATCAAGGGCTAAAAAATATTTTTTTTCAATTGTAAAATAAAAATTTAGCAATACTGTCGTATTTAATTTGAGCCGTAGAATCCGAAAAACATCAAACATAAAGGGTGTTCCATTCGAAAAATCGAAATTGGTGGCTGTTCTAGCGAAACCGAAAGTCGGCCATTTTGTTTTCATATGTCTATCAATGCGAAATTGTGTCTCGAATCTATGTACCAAATTTCATTCAAATCGGTTAGTAAGTGAAGGAGATATGGCATGGCCTTAGTCCCATTGTCATCCGATATATATATATATATATATATATATATATATATATATATATATATATATATATATATATATATTTATTTGGATTATTATATTCAAACGGAGGATCCTGCAATATGCTTCCCCCAAAAAAATGAATATTTTTCGGCGAACTCGTATTAACGAATCTGTTTAATATTCACGAAATCGCCTCTATTAACGTTCAATTTCTCTATTAATGCATGCATGCAGCCAAACTACACCGCAATCGACCATTAATGACCTATTAATGGTTGTATATTAAAATGGCGATTAATGATCTCGATCATTAATCGCCACGATAATTACACTTGATTGAATAACTATTATTATAATTTATTATAAATATATAATGCTTGGTTTTGGCATATAGTGAAAGTAATATAATCTCATTCAATTTGTTCCAAAATATGAACAAATTAGTAAAGAGGGAAATAGCAGTCAAAAGCGACCAGAAATCTAAGAAGGTCTGAATCAATATTAGCCGACGACCCTCATATTACCTATTGTTCGAAATATAGATAAGCAATAAAAGTGTGTGTCGCTTAAAATATCCCCAGGTCCGGTTTGAAATATCTCATGAAATAGTTTGGTATTTTAATAATAGTGGGCTCTCCATTATTTTTGGTTTTTGTTGACAATTTTGTATTTAAATTTATTTGGAAATAAAAAATCTCGTAAAGTTGATTTAGAATCCGTGGTAAGGATATGTTCAAATGTGTATAAATAATAAAATTTAATTATCTGGCCACCAGACTTTCAGTACTAATGAGCTATTAACGAGATTATAGCAATAATGGTCTTTTTATGGTTACAAAATAAATTACCTACCAGATTTGGAAAACAAGACTGTTTTGAGAACTGACCGCTTTACAATCTCAGAAATAAAAGGGGGAAAGTTAAACAACATTTAGGTCATTACCTACCTAATATTCCGTTGTGTCAGTTGTATCTATTTTGAAGAGGATATTCGATTTTTGTGTCGTGAAAAATGTGGCGTCCAACTGGTGGTCGTAGTACCACTAGTCGACAAATGTTACACTCTCATGGGAAACAAATTATATTAAATGTTTATACTTCCCTTGGAACTGGAATGTGGAATGTGCAAGAAAGTGCTTCTTTAACAAAAACACCGTATCCCACAGTGTTTAAAATAGTGAGTAACACTATTTCAAAAAGAAAGAAACGAAAAGACTCTGGCGGTTCAAGGAAACTAGATGGTTGTGATGTAGATATAATTCGAAGAACAATATATGCCTTGTATAAAGAGTAAATTGTGCCGACATAAGATATTTTAATGCAATGGCTTAAAAAGAATGAAACTGGTATCCAGTGTTGCGAAGAAACTTTAAGAAAGTCTCTTTTACAAAACGGATTTAAATTAAAAAACTCACTAGTAGCAGAAAAATCTTAATGGAATCTGTGCGCCTTGAGAAATGGAGATTTGAATATTCATTGGGGCAATGAACGAATTCAGAGAATATGGTAGAACAGTAGTGTATTTGGACGAATTTTGGTTCGATATTCCAAAGAAAAGTTGGGTAGACTCATCTGACTTGTGCCAAATTAATGCGCCGTCTAATAAAGGAAAACGCATTACGATAATTCACGCAGGAACGGAAAATGGTTTTATACCAAATGCGTTGTCCTTATCGGCAAAAAATATTAAGGACTCTTTAGTCGATTATCATGATGATACTATAGCCGAATTATTTGAAGACTGGTTCCAAAATAAACTCATACAAAATATTGCACCAAACAGTATTATCGTCATGGATAATGCTAGCTAGCTACCACAGTCGAAGACTAGATAAAGCACCATGTTCAAATGACACCAAAGCCACTATACAAGAATATATGTTAAATAATGATATGTACTATGAGGGAAAGTACACAAAAAAACAGTTACTAGAAGTTTTACGCAGTTATCCGATAAAAAATAAATATTTTTGTGATCCATTGGCTGAAAGCTTGGGACAGACTTCCTCTTTATCACTGTATGTTCAACCCAATTGAACATATATGGCATCAGCTCAAGTCAGCAGTTCAAAGAAATAATACTTCTCCAACCTTAAGTTCAACTGTGGTAGCTCTTATTCAAACAGAAACTGCAAACATTCCTGATAGCAGCTGGGCCAAGTGTGTTTCCCATATTGAAAAGGTGGAAAAGTCATATATGGATATAAAAAAAATTCCAAAAGGAAAGTATATTATCAATTTGGATGACGACAGTGAAAGTGAAACTGATCTTCGTGAGTGATTTTGTTTATAAATACCTTTTATCGAGAAACTGAACTTTTTATAAAGTATTAAGTTTGACTTTTTTACATCAATTAGGTATATCATATATTATTATATAATATAATATAATTATATATATATATATATATATATATATAAATATATTATCATATATTATATATAAATAAACAATTCTCAATTATTTCAAGCGATTTTTCTCAATAATTATCCTAACCCAATATCATTATACCTTCCTATAAAACAAAATTTAATGGCTAGAGCAGGTACAACTGTGCGTGGAATCAACCGCCTGCTGATAACTCAAGTGGTTGGTGATTTACAACCTTCTTAGATTTCTGGTCGCACTTTACCTACCTAACTATATAATGTATACATATGTTCGATCGCGAGAAAACAGATTTTAGTTTTTTAGAAAATAAGTATGATTATGCTATTGTGTATAAGTAGCTATTTATTAGGGTATATAAATCAAATTCAGTCACACTCAGTGATTTTGTTGAAAGTAAATTTCACATCATGAGATCAATTTTTACTTTGAAAACAACCAAAACATCTCCAATATTGATGATTTTCAAAAACAGTTTGTAGTATTCAATTATTCAAAATCAGAAACATTTTAGAAGGAACACGTATTTATTTTGTTTAAAAAGAAAAAATATAACCTTTTTTATGATATTTCAAGTAGAACTCACTATTTTCGATAATTTAGTAGGAGGATAATTACTGGATAAAGAAGTTTAAAAATTTCCGTTGATAATATTTATCATTGAATTGAGAAAAAATCAATATTTCATGACAATACACAAATACTTTCAGCAGAAACCGACCTTTTGTAGTGCAGGTAGACTTTACCTTCAAGGTCAATGCCCAGATGTTACACCGTTTCTCCTGTCTTTCTGCTGAATATGATATTGGAAGTGAAAGATGTGCTTTGAAGTTATTAGTGCTTTAACAGACTTTTTAACTTCGACTATTGAACTTATGAGTGAGAATTGTTGAAAGGAGTTGATCATTATTTGAAATTCATTAAAAAGTGTGAAAGATAAGCGAAAACACAATGTCATTTGTTTTTAGTTTGTGGTAAAAATAATTGGATTATATGTGTATGAGTATGTTGAAGAATTAAGTTCTTATCATAATGAAATAATTATTTGTGCAAAAATCACCTTTTGTTATTATAATCGCGTTACTTGCATTACAGCATGCTCGCTTGCATTGTATGTAAGATATAATTACCCAATGTCAACTAAATTTTGTTTGCCTATTTGAAACGTATTAATTCAAACGTATTGTTTCACCAAGTTTTTCGGGCGTCACGTTTTGATATTATTAGAAATGCATTTCCTATTATACAACTATATTCCATTGAAACTGATCTTCATACATGAGATTATATATCAAAAAAACATTTAGTGTTATTTTTATGAAGTCACCACCAGTTTTTTTTTAAATAACATCACAATTTCAGATGATACCATTCAAAAGAGCATATTTTCTGCATACAGACGTCAAATTTTGGGGTATGTTATGTCCATCAAAAAGTTGGCTTTATACTGGAAAAATATTATTGAATTCTTTTCCATCTTTTTCATTTCCCACAAAAATAAGGACAGTTACTTCGCTCAATTTTTTTTCGGTCTGTCACCGTGTTCTCAAATATTTAGTCGAATCATATTTGATTTAAAATATCGAAAGTTCATTAAATTGGTTTCAATTTGTGAAAAAGTGGTTATGATTCACATTTGTCGCACAATCTACCAATTGATTGTTTCCAGAGTTCTCCTGATTAGACTCGCATTCAGTTAAACATCCACGAAAAACAAGTAAACATCTTCCGTGGCCTAATTTTTAATATTTCTTTCATTGTTCACAAAAAAAAATCTGGCAATTGATGACTAAATTTAAACTGTTCAGGGATACATAGACACCTTTTTGGCTAGACGTTCTTTATTAGTTTCATTCAACCAACACTCCATAAATTAATCCATCAAATTCTCTATGACAGACAGATAAGTATATAATAGAAGAGGCACACACGATCAATCATTTTCGGAATAAAATTCGACTGGCATACAATGCCTCATATTTTTGCAAACACGCGAAGCCCATATTTGCCTATATGTGGTGATATGTATTGTTAGTTGGAGCTCATCCGAACAATGCATTATCATGAATCCCATTATTGTATTCATCAGTGACTGAAGGAATGTAACTGTGGTTTTTCGTCTCATAATAGTAAAATATTGGGATTTGTCATTAATACATCAGAAGCTGAATGGATTTATCATAATCCTCAACAATTCAAAATATTTAGGATGGTCAGAGTAATTGGAATTATATTTCAAATGATGTATTGGAATAAAAAAACAATATAACTTTTGAAAATCTATAAAAAGATTTCAGTAATTTTTTTTGTCAATAGATCTTTTCGCATAACATAACATCATGGTTTTTGGTTTGTGATGACACATTTCAAATGTGTCATATTAGTTAATGTTAACGTTTGCATAAATGAATAATTGCCACTTGGTGTAGTTCAAATTCAATATATGTGAAATGATGATACAGGAAGGTCAAGTCAGAATAATTACAGAGATAAAGTCTGTTGAAATTGTACACCGTTTGGTTTTTGAATTTTGTTGACTGAACATTTCACTGATATTCAATTATCATACGATTTCAGAATACTTTAAAATTCATGTTTTATGAACAAATTAACTTTTTTTTTTCCAATTTTGACATTCAAAGTGACACTTTTTAAAACTCGTTGACGTTATCAAATGTTTTACTTTTCATCACCAGTTGCGAAAAGTGAAATTTTTCCTAACTGGCGATGAAAAGTTAATTTCACCACCAGTTGCAAAAAATACAGGATAAAATTTGTTATAATTTTGAGGTTAAACTAATTGAAGTACTCCTTCATTTTCAATTATATTCTCTGTACATATTATGAATACTGAATTTTATTCGAATTCAAACATAATATGTATGGTAAAAACTAATTATGAATATTAATGATATAACTTGAACAATTGGTGATATTGACCCCAGCTGACAATGTAGTTTTCTATGTAGCATTAATTTCCGTTTTTTTATGGAAGTCTCTCCAAGGATGGGAACACACTTTTAACGCACTAAAATGTAAAAAAAGTACATAAAAAAAACTTTCTTACTTACGTTGAAGTATGGTAATGCGTTTGACAACTAACATCGTCCAGTTGGCCAAGCGGTCTAAGGCGCAATTAACGATACCAGCTTCGAAGAGTATACAGCCGAAGCAGGTACCCCACAGGGCCCGAGTCTATGTCCACACCTTTTTTCTCTATTTACGTACGATTTCTCAAAGTTCGAGCGTACGAATGTTGCAATATATGCGGACGATACCGCCATATATGCTAGTGAAGTTGCAGCCCACCAGCTGCAGATTGACTTAGACAAGAAAATCGTCCCGTTTATGGAGAAAAATAAAATCAAAATAAACCCGGACAAAACCGAAGTCATTAATTTCACAAGAAGAAAATTTGTAAACACCAAGATATTTAACAAAATTAAAAATAATACTACAGAAGAATCGAGCCCCGTGAGTTACCTGGGAGTGCAACTGGACAGGCGTTCAACATTACATAAACACGTCAACCTGGCCACACAGAGAACCTGAGCGGCAGAAAAAAGTAATTACCCTCTAATAGCGATAAACTCGAAAATGTCAACTGGCAATAAACTATTAATTTACATTCCATGAAAAGGCCAGTGATGTTATACGCTTGACCGGTGTTCTGCAGCCTGACCAAAACAACGCTGTTGAAATTGGACAGGATGCAGAACAAGGTACTCCGTATAGTCATTCGGCTGGATGAGCTGGATGAGCTTCGTGAGCTGGTAGGCATGCGTTGTATACAAGACTATAATAAACAAATATCGTATAAATTTCATAAATATTTTATTCCTAAAAGTCCATTGACACGAGACATTACCGGCAGTAGAGCTAACCACAACCAGCCCCGCAAGTACGGAGGGCTGATTTACCAAAACACTGCTCTATTCCATGAAAGATAGCACATACTAACCTGAGCGTACAGTTGCACATTTTGGGTGCCATCACTTAATTTTCTCTACCTGGTTTTTTGCCTACCCACTTTTTCCGAGAAACATACTAAACAGTAACACTCCAAACTTTTTTTTCTCAATTATCTACCTCAATTCCTTCACTTCAGTTCCCGTATAAGCGTTCAACGCAGGAAATAGGAACATAGCTTAGATTTTAGAAAGCATTTCACTTAAATATAGGGCAAAGTCGCTAAGACCAGCGTGACGTCCCCCTACTACCCCTGTTCTGGGGGTACGAGGCGTTTGGAGGTTGGTGTAACCGTCTAACTTGCAAAACGAAGAAGATAAATTGCACCCACAAATTTTCACCGATCCCATTTCGATATCCCAAATCCCTGCCCACATTAGACCTTATAGGACGACAAATTTGTGATAATAAAGAAATGTACATATGTAAATGAAATGTAGATGTCACGTAATAGAAACAGTTTAAATAAATTATTTGAAGAAGAAGAAGGCGCATCTCTAAGCTCTGATATTAAAAACTGGCGAGGGTTCGGACCCCCACGCCTGCGACTTTTTTTAACCGACGAAACCAAAAAGGAGGTGGTTCTCTAGTCGACGCGTATATTTTTTTTATGTATGATCACGCATAACTTTTCAATGAGGCTTCCGATTCCGATGATTCTTTTTTCAGTGGATAGCGTGTACTTCGAAGTTGGTTCCATTCGAATTTGAAAAATTAAATCCACCCCTGAGGGTAGCAAAATGAAGGAGATTGATAACTCACCCTCTGAATTCTGGTCCGTTGACCGATTCTATCAGGCATAACTTTGTACTGGGATCTTCGATTTGGATGATTCTCCTTTTATCAGATAGGGTATACCTCATACTTGATCATATTTGGATTTCGAATGGAATTATTCACCCTTACGGGTAGAAAAAGGGGATGATTGATTTTTCACTAGTGAACATTGGCAACAATAGTTGCAATGACAGATCGCTAGTGTCATTATCATAATCATTATATTCTAGGAGAGGATGGAATTATATAGAAAGTGATGAAATAAGCTAACCAAAACAACAAAAATGATTTATATTACAACAAATAGTAAAAGTAGATAATCATATTATTTACCTGGTAATAGTTGAAGTAAGGTGGGTAAGTAAGTATTTTGGAAGTAATAAAAAAACAAGCAGTTAGTAATTAGTAGATTTCATCCACAAAAAATTGAAAAAAAAAAAAAAATTAAACCGACGAAATACGGAACTGAAAAGTAAAAAATAAAATAAACCCTCTTAGTCCCAATAACTAAGCTCCTAAACTGATGTAAGTAACTAATTATGAGTCGGCGCCAAACAAACAATCAACGAAGATCATTAAATTACTTCAAAAAAATTATCAGAATATCACCGCCGAAGTCGCTGCTATCATTTTACGCCTTACCTAATTCATTTGTTTGTTTGTTTGGCGCCGACTCAAAATTAGTTACTAACATTAGTTTAGGAGCTTAGTTATTGAGACTAAGAAGGTTTATTTTATTTTTTACTTTTCAGTTCCGTATTTCGTCGGTTTAATTTTTTGTTAAAAAGTTTTTATTTATTTTTCCCATCGAAATTGAGAAATGTTTTTTTTTATTTGAATATTGATCCCAAAACTAATTTCGAAGTGAAGAATTGAATCGTTAGGCGTGGGGATTCAAACCTTCCTAAACTTTTGAGATCCAGAGCTTAGATCTCGCGCCTTAGACCGCTCGGTTAACTGGACGATATTAATTGCCAAACGCATTACCATACTTAAACGTTTTTTATGTACTTTTGTACTTGATACCTTTTGTACCTTCCAAGCTAGCAAGTACGCATACGTTCTCAACTACTATCACACTATTCCTACTCAAAATTTCAGCTTTGCTGAAATGAAGTGGTTTTCCGGCTCTGGGATCTTACTCTAAAAATATTATGTTTCCCAAAGATACGTAACCAGAAAGCATCCCATGTTTTTTGGCATAGTCGTAGACAAATTATGTAAGAAACACTCCCCTAGAATGCTCACTAACCCTCAAGATTTGTAGACCAGGGTTGTCCTGGCCATGATTTCTCAATCATATTTATGAAATATAATTTCAAAATTCGAATTTTGAGTTAAATGTTAGAGACCCTTATACCTCATTGGGTTTCGATTATAAACAAATTATAACTATTCTTAAATTCGAAGTATAGTTGAAATTATTTATATTTTTACTTTGCATTAATTGCTTGAAATAACAAATAGATAGTCGAACATGATTATAAGGAAAATTTAACAAAAAATTAAACCGACGAAAAAAAAAACTGAAAGACGAAAAATAAAATTAACTTTTTTAGTCTTGATAACTAAGCTCCTAAACTAATGTATGTAACTTATTTTGAGTATGCGCCAAACAAACAAACAAACCAGCCAAAAAAAACACTTAATAATATCAGCGAGACAGCTACCCGAACGGGTACACGTTGTTGCCAGTGGTCGTGCGGAGAGCGCATTTTTGTAATGTTATTGTTTATCGCTGGAGTTTTCACGTTGCATTTTTATTTTGTTCTGATTAATTCATAATATTTTGTGGCCTAAATCCACTAACTACTACCTACTTAATATTTGATTACGGTTGAAATACTCACTTACCTACCTTACTTCAACTATCAACTGTTATTTAATTGAATTACCTTCTTTCAATATTAATTGGTATACAATATGAATACTTATAAAATAACAATATTTGTATACCAACATGGGTAGGCAGCAAAAAATGCTTCTCGAATGAGAAAACGATATTTAGAAGAATTTACTAATGAGAAAAAAGGTAGGAAGCAAATAATAAGCCCAAACACGAGGTGGCCGCTGTAAACCATTGAGGAGTTCCCTCGGATTTCTTCCTCTCCATCATCAGCGTTGAGTGGAAGAGCGCGTCTCCTTGGTACCCGATTCACTGATGAGACCGAACTCTGCCTCTTTTGTTCTTAACATGGTCTAAGATACTATCTTGATGTATAACTGCATATCAGAACAATAAAATCTATTATTAAGAAATGAAGTGCACAAAGTCATATTCACAAAATATTCAATATAAATTGAAACACAATTGGTAGACCACAGGCGAACAACAACTACTCTCCTAGCAAATACCACGCAGAACCTCGAATGATATTCACCTGAAAATCCATGCGAAATTCCATATTATTGGATATTGATTGCAGATGTTCATTTCTGATCCTCATACCGGTTTCAGGCTTTTTGGCCATTATCAGTACGGAATAGTCACCAGCCAGTGTCTTGCTTCGGCCAGAGCTCTCCGGATCTCTGGATGGTGACTACTCCGTACTGATGAGGGCCAAAAAGCCTGAAACCGGCATGCGGATTGTTAGGCGGACCCGACATAAATTAAACATAATCGAGTTTATCAGAAAGAAACATTTGCCATCAATATCCATTTATATGGAAGTTTGCATGGATTTTCAGGTGAATACCATTCAACGTTCTGCGTGGTATTTGCTAGGAAAGTAGTTGTTTTTCGCCTGTGGTCTACCAATTGTGTTTCGATTTATATTGAATCTTTTGTGAAGATGACTTTATGCACTTTGTGCACTTTATTTCCTATTTTATCCCACTTCATTTGGCTTTTTCTTTGAAATCTATTATTATTATTATTATAACTCCAGGTATGCATTATGTTGTAATGTGATCAGAACTACATGTGTGCCAAAATTCAACAGAATCGGTTTACAGGTGAAAAATCAACAATTCCCTATTTTTCTACCCTTAGGGGAAGATTTCTTTGTCAAATTTAAATGGCACCAACTTTTAGGTATACCCCCTTCAATAAAAGAGAAATAATCTGAATCGGGCAACCCAGTACCATGTTATGCGAAGGTGAAAATTCAGTGGGTGAACAATCAATCATCCCCTATTTTCCTGCCCTTATATTTGCAGCAGTTATAGGTACGATCACAAAGGCACTGTTATTAATTTGTGGTCACTAATGAACAATTTTCAATTGGTTTTACTTGCCATACCATAACGATTATTAGATATAGTCATGATTGGGAAATCTGAAAACCCTCCTAAATTTTATTTTATTTTTCAATTTCTAGTAACTGCAGCGAAATGTGTTTTTTCTTCTTTTTTTTTCTATCTATAGCAGTTGTGTTAAACGTATTTTTATTTTGTTCGTGTGCTTGCTCCACTCGTTAACGCTCGTTATACTCCCCACTCAAAAAATAAAATGCCACTTTTAACACTTGTATCATAAATATTTTGCAATTAAAATAATTTTTTGAAAATAAAAAAAGGAATAATATAAGGACTCTATTAAATTTCTTTTCAACAATTCGTCTCATTATTCTCACATGTAACTTTTATTTCACTGAGAAAAACACATAGAATTCGCAATGTCGCACGAGCCATTTCTGTGTATTATTGAAAATACTGAATATTAACTTACTGGCGACTACATGTGCTTCCTCTGTGAAGAAATAATATGCCACTGGGAATCGTTTGTCGTATTATCTGAAGAAACTATACACGAGTTTGAATATTTTTGTTTTATATTTTCACACTTATTTCATCTTTCATCAATCGGTTGGAATAGTAAAGCCATAATGAGAACACTCAGTTTTTTCCCAATTTAGAAACTATTGCAACTACGTGATACGAATAATGCTAAGTAGCCATCGCAGGGGTCTAGTTCCATTGTTATCTGGCAAATTCAGTCGTATGGTCAGTCTAGCCACCCTAGCCGACCCCTCCCTTATTTGACGTGTGATTGACAGTATTGTTATAGCGCTTATTTTTGCTATAAAAGTAAAAGCGTAAGTGCTTTTGACGTTCTGCAAACAATTAATACATTTTTGCATATTGTGCTGCGCTGTCAGTCAATATGTTCCTGAAGGGAGGGTACGGATACTTCAGAATCTCGTCAATACCATTTCGATATACTGGCCAAAATGCGCAAACTCACACAAATTGTGCATCGTTTGTTTTTTGGATTGGACGTGGAATAGGATAAAAAATATTATATGACAAAAATAAAAACTATTATTAATAATAATTTTTGGTGATTCATAATCAGAACTAAAACTAACTGCTACTTCTTTTGATTCAACAATATTTTCTTCATTAACTTTCAATTAATATTTACATTATTTGTACTTCTAGCTATCTCATTATTCATGAGATTCCACTCGATTTTTTATTATTTATATTCATAGAGGGGTGAAAAAAGCGGTACAACATCTTAAATATTACGATAGATAAAAAAATAAAATAAAATGAAAGGTGATACTAGATTTTTCATCATTTGATAAAATCATCTTGGAGGGTATTAGTGTATCTGCAGTAGTTATTAAGTTATAAGTCATGGAAGAAAATATCAAGAAAACCTTTCATAAACAAATTCATGTAACTAATGACCAAAAATAGTTATGAACCTATTCAGATACTAATTTTGAAGATCAAACAATTCTCTATAAAACTGTTCTGAATGGCAAATATCGTATGTGTAATAGTTTAAAAGATATAGATATTAATAACTTAACAATTTTTTTTTTACATTTTCAACACAAAATTATTTTTGATATCTTTTTTTCTATCTAGAGAAATATAAACACATTCAGTGGTTGTTTATAATGAATTGTTCATTCAATAAACAAATAAATTATAAGCAAACATTTTTTTTACATTGTAGACAATCGCAAATGATTAATTTCAAAGACTAATTTTTTTCTTAGTGTTCTTTTCAAACAAATAACACTGAAAATTCAAATTTGATGTAATCCAATAGTATTTTCGTATATGAAAACAGTACTTGATAACAATTGATATAAATGGAATGAAAATTAAACTTTCTGTTACATTTTTCAATAGATTATAATAATTGAAAACATCGCAATGTTAGTGGAGTTGTTATAAAGTCTCCACGAAGCGAAATAATTTCAGTGGCTTTTGTTTAACAATTATCCGACTTGAAATATCAACAGAAACTGAGAACGTTTTTTCTCTTGCTGAGTCTTTTTCGCTTTTTCAAATGACGGATGCCAATTGAGATCTGCCAAAGAATACAGGCCGTTTCTTTCAATGTTCTTGATTTGGTTGTTCATCAAGATTTTCGTCCTATTTCATTCAATCGTATGATCACTTGGATGTGAGGATATATTCTGCAGTTTTTGATCCGGTTATTTGTCAATTTCTGATGTAACTCTGATGTTCACTTTGGCGCACTCCTAATGGTCTTGACGTTTCACCTATATAACTATCACCACACGAACAAGGTATGTTGTAAACACGGTTATTGGTACTTTATTCGTCGAATAAAAAAACTGTTTACAAAATATTTTGTTCGTGTGCTGATAGTTATATAGGTGAAACGTCAAGACCATTAGAAGTGCGCGCGCCAAAGTGAAAATCAGAGTTACATCCGAAATCGACAAAAAACCGGATTAAAAATTGCAAAGAATATCCTCACATCCAATGGCGATCATACGATTGAATGGAATAGGACGAAAATCTTGATAAAAGAACCACATCAAGAGAGGAGAAAATTGAAAGAAACGACCTGTATTCTTTTTTCCAATAACAACTGCTTTTCAACAAATTCTGTTGAAATGGACCATACATGTTCACCTCTACTTAGAGAGATATGGCAAAATGCTAATAAACTGATCTGAACAACACCCCATATATCAAATGAGCAATACGTCACTCTAAAATTTTTTGGCAGATCTCAATTGACATCCATCATTTATTTAGAAGATTTTGAGAACGGGGGCACATATAGTCTCCGAAACGTCGATCGACAACTATATAAGGAAGTATCTTTTGAATTTTTGCTATTTTTCACTAATTACTGAATTGCACTGAATTTCACCAATTACTGAATTGCTGAACTGCTATTCTTCACTAATTACTGAATACGACAAGTTACTGACTAAATGAATCATTTTTCTACAGGAAATATAATTTGGTGAACACAGTAACTTATCGGGGTGAACTAACCTTTCTACACTTGTATAGATTTTCCTGATTATGTTTTCATTTGCAGACTGTGGAAGTTACCCAAAAAATATTTCAAGAAACGTTGTTGCTCCACCAAAATCTCATTCATTTGATAATAGGCTCAATTTATGAAAAATCAGTGAACAAAGTTTTGTTCCTTAAAGTCTAAATCTAGATAATACCATAATGTTTCCAAATTTTTAAATTGATATTTATAAGTATAAAAAATTTTGTTTTACTTGTTACTCGCGAAGCTCTATTTTCAACATAAATTAAAATTATTAATAATAGAATAAAGTTCCGGGAGTCCATGCTTGTTTGTTTTATATTCTTCCTCTCTTGTCTTGAGTCTTTTTTTTCCTTAAATGGTTATAGTTTCCAAGTTATTTACAAAAAACTAAATTCATTTTTTATCTTGATTTGTGAATGACTTTTGCATATTTGCATATATATATATATATATATATATATATATATATATATATATATATATATATATAGGGTGAGAGCTCCAATGGTTGACCAATAAGAGATTCTTTCAAAAAAATTAATTATAGATACTAAAATATCAACTTTTCATAAAAACCAAAAATATATACAAGAAAAACCAAGGTTTGGGATTCTTATTGATATTATGTACAATTTTGAAATTGTAGTTAAGAGAATATATGAGTAAAAATTGTCATCACCAGTGATTGACCAGCAAGAACTAGTACTTGACCACAATTTTACCCATTCGTTGAACACCAAATGGAATAAAACAGGTTTCTAAGCAAAACTGTAGATTAATTGAAATGAAAAACAAGTTTTAATTTTCAACCAGAATCTCAAAAAATAATGATAATTTTTGAACTTTTTTTTAACCATTTCCAAAAATACTAGTTTTTTAACGAGTTGGAACTTCTTCACACGGGTTTGAACTACAATTTCTCTCAATTTCCGATAAGATTACTAAAAATTGCCTACTTACCATGTTTATTGCCACATCACCTGTATTCTACCAGTGAAAGACAAAAAATTTACAAACAGTGACCTACTTATTGCGAAATTTATTTGGGTTAGTTGTGACATCTACTGCACCAAAGTCCCATTCAATTTTCAAAAACATAGGTAAACAACAAAACAATATAGGTCAACTACCGGTGCCACAACCCCATATTTTCTTTATTTCCTCATAATAAGGGACTTAGTCTATGTATCTTTCATTCGATACTACGTTTCGACATTGTTTATATCATCTTCAGGTGAATTCTTAAAAATAATGTAAAACATGTAAAGTCAAAAACATTATACGTTACATAACATCAAATATGATTAAAATTCAAAGGGACATTCAAAACTTACAATATAATTCAACAGTTATTCTTTCATTATTTCGTGTTCATGTTTCACGATTGGAATGAACGTTGTTGAATATCTGAGATGGCTGGTATCGATTTTAATTTATCTGTTATTAGTTTTTTTATTTTTTTGTAAATACATGGTGTTCGACATATTCAGTTATAATATGTGGGCTCTATTGAGATAATTGATGCAAGATTTCTCCGCGTAAAAATGTAAAGATCAGTTTATTTTTTCTTTTATATTTCTTGTTGTGGAGGGAGTGTTTGAAATAAGTTATTGTAGAATTGATTGAGGTTTTTTATGTCACTTCTATTGTTGATACTATTTGTATCTTTAAAAAAATAAAAATAAAACTATAACAGATAAAACAAACTCGATACCAGCAATCTCAGAAATTCAACAACGTTTATTCCAATCGTGGAACATGAACACAGAATAATGAAAGAATAACTGATAAATTATATAGTGAGTTTTGAATGTCTCTTTGAATTTTAATCATATTTGATGTAATGTATTATGTTTATAACTTTACATGTTTTACATTATTTTTAAGAATTTACCTGAAGATGACATAAACAATGTCGAAACGTAATATGGAATAAAAAATACATAGACTGACTAAGGCACTTGTTCCGAGAAAATACACATGTGGTCATGAAATGAAGAAATATATATATACAGGGTTATCGAAAAGTACTTTGACAAACTTCAGGAGGAGATTTCTCGCAATATTCTAATATGAATTGTCCAAATAAATATATGTCCGGAAACGCTTCGTTTCCAAGATACAGGGTGTTGAAGTTTTATTTTTATTTTAGTTTTTTTTAAATAACTTTCGAAATACTGACCCCAATTGAACGAAAATTGGTATTGGAAGGTTCTTCGAGGTGTCGAATTCGAACCTAATGTTATCATTGCTCTTACTCGTAGGGCCACTTAACACGTCTTTTTCTTTTTTGAAGATTCCTAACTTTTTTGAGCGTACTTGTAGCACATTTTTCGGTGGAAAAATCAATTCCTCTATCATATCGTCGTAAAAAAGCTACCCC
The DNA here is from genome assembly GCA_018342105.1 of Gonioctena quinquepunctata. Taxonomy (NCBI): domain Eukaryota; kingdom Metazoa; phylum Arthropoda; class Insecta; order Coleoptera; family Chrysomelidae; genus Gonioctena; species Gonioctena quinquepunctata. The sequence continues at coordinate 42,162 of JAFIRS010004386.1, forward strand.
TGTTACAAGTCGCTATAAGCAACCGTTTTCTAGATATTTGGAAGATTTCAAGTCGATTATTTGATAATCGATGCGTGTTATTACCATTATTTTGCATTTTTCACAAGAATGCTTAGGAAATAAATTTGACGTTTGAGTAAGTAGTTTTGTTTTTTTGTAGGGGGTGCCACCTATTCTATTTATTTTTATTCGTTTGAAATAGTTATTTTTGTATCAAGGGTGCAAAATCTGTATTTGTTTTAATAGAGTTTGTAAGAAATATCATTTTATTTTGAGAAATTTTTGAATAAGTAGAATAAATTAAAATAAAGGAAACTGAATTTTATTCAAATTATTTGTCCAATGTATCCACCATCAGCGAAGATACAGGCATTCAGTCTTCTAGTCATTGAATCTCGTACCCGCTCAAAAATTATTGGTGTGTTTCACAGGCGTCTACTATTCGGTTTCTCAGATCTTCCTCGTTCGCTACTGGAGTTTTATAAAGTAGTGACTTCAGATGTCCCCAAAAATAAAAATCTAGCAGGTTTAGATCTGCGACCTTGGTGCCCATGCCTGGTTAGGTTCTTCTACACCCCTACCGATCCATCGATTTGGATAGACAGTGTTAAGGAATTCCCTGGCTACAACGCTAAAATGGGCCGGAGCCCCATCATGCATAAACCACATGCGGCTACGAATCTCTTATGGTACATTCTGAAGTAGTCCCGACAATTCATTTTCTAAAAAGTCTCTATAAGTTGCGCCATTCAGTCGGAACGGAAGAAGGAAAGGACCTATCAAGTAATGATCAATTATTGCCGCCCATACATTAACAGAAAATTGATACTGATAATGTCTTTCACTAACTGCGTGCGGATTTTCCAGAGCCCAAACATGGTTGTTATGCAAGTTTGTGATAGCATTTCGGGAGAAGTTTGCCTCCTCCGTGAAGAGTACATATCTTAATAATTGAGGATTTCCCGCCAATTTTCTCAAAAACCACTGACACATAGTAATGCGTTGGGGAAAGTCTCGTGACAAAAGAGCTCGTACCCTCTGAATATGGTATGGATAAAATTGTTGATCGTGGATAATTCTCCAAACTGTGGACTGAGTAGAATTGAGAGCTTCAGCAATTATTGTTGTACTTGTTTCTGGATTCTCCTCGGGAGCGTCCAAAACAGCTTTTTCCAATTCTGGGATTCGGACTGCTCGTGGTCTTCCAATAATATCAGCTGCTGTCTTGAAGCTACTTGTTTCTGCCAAACGACGGTGGAGACTGGTAAATGTTGGAGCTGAAAGCAGTACTCGATTAGGAAATCGCTCCTGGTAAATACGTCTTGCTTCGCGCGCATTGCCATCTGCAAGGCCATACACGAAATGCATATCAGCTAAATGAGCAATTTTGTTTAAATCATCAATTTTTTTTCAAAATTAGTGTTTTATAACTTACAGAAACTTCAACAAAACAACAAAACGTTTAACTGTCACATAATATGTAATTACCAAAACTACTCACTTAAACGTCAAATTCATTTCTTAAGCATTCTTGTGAAAAATGCAAAATAATGGTAATAACCTCAACACGCATCGATTATCAAATAATCGACTTGAAATTTTCAAGTCCAAATATCTAGAAAACGGTTGCTTATAGCGACTTGTTTTTACGTAGATATGATAGAGGAATTGATTTTTCCACTGAAAAATGTGCTAGAAGTACGCTAAAAAAAGTAATGAATCTTCAAAAAAGAAAAAGACGTGTAGGTAGCGCCCCCTACGAGTAAGAGCAATAATAACATCAGGTCCGAATTCGACACTTCAAAAAACCTTTCAATACCAATTTTCGTTCAATTAAGGTCAGTATTTCGAAAGTTATTTGAAAACAACGAAAATAAAAATAGAACTTGAACACCCTGTATCTTCGAAACGAAGCGTTTCCGGACATATATTCAATCGGAAAATTTATATTAGAATATTGTGAGGAATCACCCCCTGAAGTTTATCAACGTACTTTTGAATCACCCTGTATATGGGTACACAAACTTTGAGGTTAGTTTGAACATTCACCTTCAGTGAGAGATTATGATATACAAGTGGAGAGGAGGATTGGTTCAAACTGACCAGGTCAGTATTTTAAAATTTATTTTTAAAGATATGCAAGAGAGCAGATATCTCTTTCTTGGAACAGAAACAGTTCCCAGCGATCAGCCATTCCGGCAAATATAAAGTATTCTTTGACCTGTAGCACCCAATTGTATTTAGGCACTACGTTGTCAAGTCTGAGCAATCTTCAAAAACAAATTGTTGGTAATATGTAGTCGTCCATTGATCTGAGTGTGGAAAGATATACGAGGGACGCTTTGAAAATGAGAAGAGAGAGTTTCGTTGTGGACGTTTCCAGGCGGACAATGTAGACAGGGGTATTCAAAGAAAGCGACAATGAACGTTCGAGGAAACCCGTTTAGAATCCTTCTATATAATTCTGAAGGAACTACCCTTGAATTGAAATTGGTCCAATAATTTTACCTTCGATTCCTGAAAATTACTTTCCTTCATTGAATGCTGATTTTGTTAGGTCCATATCTGCAGTTTTTGTCTGTTAAACATTCCATCGTTTGTGAATATTGACTCGTTGGAAAACAATATCGAAAGTCGGGATTAGCAGTATTGTTCTGAAGTAACCAATCACAATAAACTTACTTTCGATTTTCATAATTTTCATATGAATGTTTAAACGACTCGTACCTTTGCTTTTTCCAATTCTTCCTTGCTGACTCATGACTAATTCATTCTCATGGTTAATTTCCTTAGTAGAAGCGGTGGGATACACTTCTACAAATGCTAAAACATTTATTTGCGTCACCTCGTTAATGATCAAAGTTTCATGGTTGGGAGTTTCTTGTCCGAGTTGTTTTTCCACAACGGGGAAATATTGAAAACCTGGATGATGGATACCTTTCAGCATACAATGTTGCTGCGGTCCTCGAATTTTTCTATCATTCGCCATAAGTTAATGTCCACTCTTTCATCTCTTGTATACATGTTTATTGAGAAATTTAAGGACACAAAGCACACTAGGTATACGAACTTTTTAGGTTATTGATAAACACGAACTTCTTACTTGTCGAAGTTATTTTTGTTTCCGTAGCACACTTTTGATTTTTAAAGTTTTAACCAAACAATGAGAATTTTGTGAAGAAAATGGTAATAATTCTGAAAAATTGAGAGAGCTCTATTCGTTTCCGGAACTGAGAGATGTTTGCGGAATCGAAAAATGTATAATTATACAGAGCGTTTCATCAATAATTTCAAAGTTTGATTAAGTTCCGAGTGAAGCTACCTTCGAAATATTTGACTTATTTGAAGATTGATTTATGCGCAAAATAATTATACGTTTCATTTCGTCAAATTGAAGTTATGAATTTCGTTCAATTTTGTATCCACGGCATACTTGATGAGCGATATACCCGAACTTCCTCATAATTTTTCGACAAATAATTAGGATTGTTAGCCATCTGATTTTCGACTCGAAACCATCAATGGATTCGTCGTTGAAATTACAATCTAGGGAATGTGTGTCTGAAAGGATATTGTAATTTGACAAAATTGACTTTTTTCACAATAAGTGGTTTTGAAAATATCAAACCGCCATAGGTATTCGACTAGGCGGACAAAATTGTCAAATAATATTTTCTACTCATCATTCATATCCATCAGATTGATAGAAGTAGGTCTAACGCACTCTACATGCAGAAGTAAACATGCTTCTGGAAAATCAAATGTAACCATTTTTTGTTTCAAAATTATGTGGACATACTCAGAATCGTCCCTATAATCCAAAAAAGAAAAATATACAGGGTGTTCCATTTGAATTTCCTAGGTTGGGGCCATTTCCGGTAAAACCAGAAATGATGGGAGAGCATGAAATATTGAAAAATGCCCCCATTCTTGAATCCAACAGCCCTGCCAAGTTTGGATCTCATATCCTCGGAACCCTGGAAACCATGGCTTGTCTAAAGAACACCCGGTATATGACAGAAAGACAATTTTATAAATTGGCCTTTCATGGTAGTAGTGTAGCTGAGAGAGTACGGTGACAGACGGCGGGAGTGACGTCATCTAACCTGAGAGACGCGTACGAGTACGAGGGTCTACGTTGGGTTAGCTCATGATTTTCGGCATCTAGCTTACCCTCAGATATACGAAGGTGATAACCTAACGTAAACTCTACGAGGATCTAACTAACCTATGAACCATTCGCTTTTGAATTTGGCGCGAAACCTCACTTATCATTGGAGAGGAAAAAACATGGTCACGGAGAAAAAAATGTCAGTGGAGAGGAAATCACATGCATGGGAACATAGCACCTCGTAGAAACATGGTCGACGTCATTGAGAAAGAAAACATAGCCACCTTCAGTGGAAAGAAAAAAACATGGTCGTTAAAACTGCTCGCTGGAGAGAAAAAAACACTTGAGAAAAGCCACCTTATGGAAAAGAAAATATGCAAAATAGGTTTCATTTGTATGGGTGAAAAAAATGGCTCCGACTAGATCAAAGCACCATATGGAGTAATAACCATTTGCTGTCATTGGATTTGGACCCTTGCATACCGAGTGAGGTATCAAATTGGAGGCGAGCACCCATAGATTGTAAACTCATCAAGCTTCCCCCTCCAGCTTTATCGTAGAACAATAAATCGCTATTTGAATGCTTTGAATGACATGAAATAACAAAACCAATGCCTGATTCGTATCGACCGCATCGAGCAGAGTCCAAATCTATTGAAAAACAAAGAAATGTCGAAAGCCAGGCTCGAACCCGGGACCGCCAGATCTTCACTTTGATAAGGGAAATTTACCAGTGTCAATGGATTCGTCTCAACGTCAAGAATCATATTTAAGTATTTTCTGATGTCAAAAGGGAACTAGTAGCTAACTTCGTTATTATTGGGAGCACAGCTTTGTGCGGGTACTCTAACAAGACAACTTTTACTGGAGAACGTGAATATGGAAAGTCCACATGTATATCAGTTCATCAAAAAACAAAGAAATGTCGAAACCCATGTTCGAACCAGGGACCGCCAGATCTTCACTTTGATAAGGGAAATTTACCAGTGTCAATGATTCGTCCAGTAGAATCATAATTAAGATTCTGATGTCAAGGAACTAGTACTAACTTCTTATTTTTGGCACAGGAATCTCAAACAATATGGAAGAAGTCCATGTATATCAGTTCATCAAACAAGATGTCGAACTCATTAACCAGGGACAGATCTTCACTTTGATAGAATTTACATGTAAGTCGTTCAACTTCAAGATCAAATTGTATTTCGATGTCAAGGGACTAGTAGTAATCGTTATATTGGGAGCACAGTTTTGTGCGGGTACTCTAACAAGACAACTTTTACTGGAGAACTCAAATATGCTCGGTTCATAAAAATAGAGAGAAATGTAACCCAGGCGCAAACCAGGGACTGCCAGATCTTCAGACCAAGCTACTTGGAATAATGAACCAATGATGCGGAAAATGATCATTTTCAAAATGTCTGCTGAAGAGTATAGACGTAGAGTTGAGGAATTTCGTAGACGTTTCCGAGAACTACCCAAAGATATCGAATTTTACGAAGAAAAAGAAAACGTAGTGAAACAGTTTGGCAAGAAGAGTGTGGAGGGCTTGAGAGAACGTAATATACTCCCAACAACAACATATCCATAATTCTTTTTTCAAAACTGCGTGCAATCTACCACCCTTCGATTTTTTCAAAAAATGCTTGATATCCAGCCAAGTGTTCAATTCTTTTTTTACCAGGTGAAATTCATCAGAAAGTTGATTGTTTTAATGCTTCTCTTTTCAAAACTGCGTACCATCCTAACCATGGTTTTTTGTTTTGTTTTGGAAAAAAAATTTCCAGATGGATCTTAATATAATTCTAATAATGGATATTAATTTCCGGTCATTGTTATTGGCTTTCTGCTGAGTTTGACTTCATTATCAGGACATTGTCCCAGACTTTTTGCTGTTATGAATAATTGGGTTTCTGCACTTTCTGATAATAAGTGTTACGTTTCCCAAGTTGAAGCATGATTAAGAAATACTAATCCAATGAAATTCGTGAATATATATCAGGGTTTTATTCAGTTCGGAAAAGAATGATTCTTACAGCCCTCACAAACATTTTCAATGGAATAATGATAAATGACAATATTATGCACGAGATGATTGAAATTTTGAGATGAATCTTCTTCACTAGTCTGCTTGCGTACTTGGGATGATTCTGGTCATTGACAGGCTGCTCCTGTTCATCTGCATTTCGTTCGGTTTGATCTTGAAAAATGATCTTGAGCTTGTAATTGCATGTTTCTTCTGTCAGCGATAAGGAAAAAACGTCCAACATACCGTTGTTTACTTTTGTCAAGCCCATCATTCTCCAATCTGATTATTGCACTTGTGTTTGAGTCCTTTGGTATCAAAGCAAACTGCTATGTGTTGAACGACATGTGGTACATTGATATATAGCGTATTATTGAGGATTGTCGAAAGCAGCAGAGGAGACTTCAGTGGGACCATTGAAGGGTGTTGATTGAATGCGTCGCAATGGATATGTTGTTGGGGGTATATTACGTTCTCCCAACCCCCCCCCCACTCAACTTGCCCAAGTGTTTCACCACGTTCTTTTTTTCTTCGTGAAACTCAATATCTTTATATAGTTCTCGAACACGTCTACCAAATTCCTCAAGTCTACGTCTATATTCTTTAGCAGACATTTCGAAAATGATAATTTTTCGCATCATTGTTTCATTATTCCAAATAGCTTGGGGAAAGGAGCAATGGTCTGAAAATCTGGTGGTCCCTGGTTTGAGCCTGGGTTTAGAAATTTCTATGTTTTTTGATGATTTGCATGCAAACTTTCCATATTCACGTTCTCCAGTAGAAGTTGCCCTGTTAAAGTACCCGCACGAAGCTGTGCTCCCAATAATAATGAAGATAGCTACTAGTGCCCTTTTGACATCGGAGAATATTCAATATGGATTCTCAACGTTGATACGAATCCATTGACACTGGTGAATTTTCTTTATCATAGTGAAGATCTGGCGGTCCCTGGTTCAGGCCTGGGTTTCGACATATCTTTTTTTCGATGAACTGAGCATGATATACATGTGGACTATTCATATTCACGTTCTCCAGTAAACGTTGTCTTGTTAGAGTACCCACACGAAGCTGTGCTCCCAATAATAACGAAGTAGCTACTACTGCCCTTTTGACATCGGAAAATACTTAATTATGATTCTTGACGTTAGGACGAATCCATTGACACTGGTAAATTTCCCTTATCAAAGTGAAGATGTGGCGGTCCCTGGTTCGAGCCTGGGTTTCGACATTTCTTTGTTTTTTGATGGATTTGGACTCTGCTCGATGCGGTCGATACGAATTAAGCATTGGTTTTGTTATTTCATGTAATTTAAAGCATTACAATTGTTTTTATGATAAAGCTGGAGGGGGGGAGCTTGATGAATTTACAATCTACTGGGTGGTCTCCTTCAATTAGATACCTCAATTGGTATGCTGGGGTTCTAATCAATTTTGTGATTTTTTTAAATTTTTCAAAACCCAATAATCGATTCACATAGCTTGTTGAAAATTTGTCAAATCGGAGACATTGACTTTTTTGGTCCACCCTGTATACAAAATATATGTGAATTCATGTTTTTTGCCATAATTTGAGCCACTCTGTAAATTTCTATGAGCGTCGGTCATGATCAGACTCTCCGAAAAAAGACACTCCCGTATGTCACAGTATTCTTTTAGCTACACTACTAATTTTGGTTATTGAACTATATTTTACAGACTCCACCATTTTTTTTTGATTTATCTATTAATTTTCAAGATATTTTTCGGTGTCTTCCTAATTTTTTTTACCCTCCTCCCAAAAGGGAAATTTTGGAAATGTTAATGAATTCACACTTGTCATAAGATTCACTCATATTTTCACAATTTTGATTGACTATTCCATTTCCGGTCCATAATATGATCTCCATCTCTGACAAACAGTTTTTCTCAACGAAAATTGTTTATCAATTATTTTATTAATAGTATTAGAAAAAAACATACTATAGTACCACGCAATATCACCATTTTATCACTGCATTGAATATCAATCAAAGATAATTTTCACATCTCCTCAATCCCTGAAGCTCGCAGTGTTTTGAAATATAGCGAGATGGAGTAGCATTACGTAAACGATCTAAAAATATCTGGAACACCCGTGAAACCCTTCATTATAGTTTCCCTTTACTCAGTTCGATTCATGAATCGGAAGCGCTTACAACATTGAAAATTACCATATACTACTTGAAAAAAATTATTATAATACTGAGTGCATACATCAATAGTGATACTGTATTTTTTTTATTAAAGTGTTTATTTACTCAGTTTATCTAGTTAGGGTACACAAAGATATAGTCAAGAATAAATAAAATTCGGTCCTGTAGCGCTCCGCCTCCTGCATGAATCTCCCCTAAAGTAAATCTTACAAAATATTGATTACCTCGATCCCATATTGCATGTGTTACAATATTTCATTCCAGTGCCAGATAAAGACAAAATGTTCGCCGTTATCCTAAAATCACTTACATAAACAAATAAACATAGAATAGAAACAGTACACAATGAAATGAGAAAATGTTTGAATACTACAGTGTGTTACACTTCTTGAATGCTCTCATCAAATTTTCAGATTTTCTTCTACATATTATATCTTTCCAAAATGCAAAACTGGAAACCAGAAATCAAGTAAAATCGATCAGAAATATAAATGAAGAAATAAATTCAAGAAATTGATTTAGTAACACCCATACATGATAAAAAACCGATCATCTAAGGCCGTGTCCTAATTGGACATACATCGCGCGAGCGGGCGTCAGCCATGGTCGCTGGATCAGATGATGGAAAAATCAAACTTAAATAATAAAGCAGGGTGTCCTTTTTGGATTTCAAATGTGCTCGCGCGATGGAAGAGGACGCTCGCATTGGTTTTTTGATTGGTCAACGCGACATAGCAACGCCTGATCGCTTAAGAACAAACTTGTTTGTTTTTGATCGCGCTAGGCGACTGTTAGTATGGATTATGAGGAATTAACTCAATGTTATGTATGATTAGTATATGTCACAAAAATTTAAATGAATTTTAAAAAACTCACCAACAATCATATACAACATAACAATATATATACCTGGAAATTATATTTGGAGGATCTTACGTAGGATATTGGATTTCAGATAGAATATATCTGGGGACTTCTTCAGGCCTTATTCCATTTGTATTTTTACATATTCTTGGCAGTATTGAATGTATCCATTATTATAAGAGGTTTTTTTTCTGTTTTTGTTCATCAGTTCTGGGTACATTTTGTTCATGTACTCTCTATTGTGTTCTGTTAGCTGATAAAACTTATTCATTATGTTAAATTCTCAATATTTCGTCAATAGACGAAAGGGAAGGCTTAAACAAACATCAAACATGTTACTTACAAAACATAAACTCCGTCACTTTTGAAAATGGGAAAATGTCAAAACGGTTTGACCCGGCTCCTTGTTATATTGGTATATGATCTTGGTGAGAAGGGGAAGTGTTCTTTCCATAATTCAACTAGCTTTATGAGGTCAATAGTTTCATACAGTATTTTACGGGAAGGAGAACAAATAGTAAACTATGAAAAACATCAGGGCATTGATTAATGAAGGAAATATCATTCCAAAGAAGAGCATACCAAGCAGATAGTTAGAATGATCGTCTGCTCCTACAAGAAAAGGTTTCCGATGACAAGAACCTAGCAGAAAGCAAGTAAAATCCCTTCGATGTTTATTTGTCCTCCCATGCACCTGAAGTTTTGAAATAGCACAACAACTGATAACAAGTTAAGAAGTGCATGAAGAGGACAAGGTGAGTATGAACACCTCATGTGAATGAGGCCCATACGCTTCAAACGTAATGTTCTAGGTAATTCCTACCATTCGACCTCAAGAATGGAAACACACTTAATTTATTAAACTGATGGGGTATATATCAATTTTTTAAACAGCAAAAACAAATCTGGGAACAGTCCACTCAACTTCAACAATACCCTGTAATGTTCCAATAATATTTTTCCTGTAATGTTCCAATAATATTTCTTTGCTGATTTAACATCCTAAACGAAAGAAAACACCGTATTCAATTTGAGACAAATAATATCAATTTTGGAGTTGGACAAAGTAAATCTAGGAACTTTATAAGCATGTAGGGACTACACTTCAACTTCCGCGATACCCTGCAATCTTCCAATAATATTTCTCCATCAATCCAATATCTATAATGAAAGAACATTCTTTTCTTATCAAGTTGGAATGACTTTTATCCACCGGCAGAGCCCTGGTACCCTGAAAATTGGGTTTCAAAGTAGAAATTGTCCGAAGCATCACATATCAACAAGTGTCAACATCCAGAGTTTTTAGCTGAAATCTGGTAAATGCGGCATTTTTTTCATGGGAAAATCTGGTCTCATTCCAAAACAGATATCTTAGACCATGTTTATGCAAGTTTCAGATTGTAAATGCATTCAGAAAATTTTAATATTGGAACGTTCCAGTCAGGAATTTGAAATTCTTGGAAACAAAATTTGTAACCATAGATACTAACTGATCATTTTTTATGAGAGCTGTGGAAGAAGTTCGGAACTAAGAGGTTGCCAGTACCCCGTTTTAACGACGAGTAATTCTGATAGGTATATTTTTACGTTCATATATTAATCTGCCATTGGGATATTATAACAATATCAGTAAATTAGGAATATTTTCAAAGGTTATTGATTATACATATTGCATATACACATTGCTCCCATATATGACAAAGATTACACCATACCTAACATATCTGCTTCGGAATGAATCCCGTTGAGCCAGATTACATCACACCTAACTGATCTGCTCCAAAATGAACCTCGCTGAGCCAGATCATATCACACCTAACTCATCTTCACCGGAATAAACCCCGTTGAGCCATATTACATCATACTAACTCATCTGCTCCGGAAATAAACCCGTTAAGCCAGATTACATCACACCTAACTTATCGGCTCGGAAATAAACCCCGTTGAGCCAGATTATATCACTCCTAAATCGTCTGCTCCGGAATAAACCCCGTTGAGCCAGATTACATCACACCTAACTCGTCTGCTCCGGAATATACTTCGTTGAGCCAGATTATATCACACTAACTCATCTGCTCCGAAATAAACCCCGTTGAGCCAGATTACATTACACCTAACATATCTGCTCCGGAATGAACCCCGTTGAGCCTATCTTACACTACAAAAGAGAAAATCATTATTCATGAGCAAAAGAGGAATGAGTTATGCTATAGAGGTTTCATGTTCGAGAATAGAGTTTATTAAGAGTATCACACAATACTAATTTACTTTTCTTCCCTAGGTTATCACAGTACAAATCACCAACAAGGAGGAACCGCTCCGTAAGGGGTGTAATTAAGAGAGTAAAACTAGAGAAGTTGAAATCCAATTTTATATATAGCTTTCTTTTGTTTGACAGAATCATTTTAGTATAACTACAGAAATAAAAGCAACTAGGTCTTACAGAGTCCTTTATCTTAAGTTAAATTGCTCTGGATCTTACTATAGCATCGAGTAAAGTGTAGATTTTAATAAACCATGGCGCAACTGTGAAATGGTGGAACTGAGTATGTCCACCTTGTCCCAATGTTTCTACTTGCAATAAATAAATCCCGGTTCTACCACCTTGTCAAAACTTCAACTTGAAGAGTGACCGTGGGAAGTAACGGGTTTCTGTTTACGGGTGCAACCAAAAAGATTCCTGCTGGTCACTAGGCTTGTGTCAGGGCAAACTCCCTGTTTATTTCGATGTAAATATACTAGAAGACTATTCACGTATGTTGTCGGGAGTAAATAATAGATGAATATTGTTAGGATCCAAGACTAATGAATTGTTAAACAGTGCCTCTCATTTGAAAAATTGATAACATAAATTAGAAAAAAATATGTTATTTAAGGTATATAGTGAAGCTGGGAAAAAATTTATATTGGAATCGTCTCTCACTCTAAATATGGACTAAGAACTTTGGGGAAGATATATGTTCTGACGGAAGTCTTTGTAACTGGAAATCGCCAGGATATAGTCGTCCGGATTTGATGTAATTATTTGATCGAACCACGATGTGACTATTCAATAGCAAAATTGAGAAATATTCGAAATGAGTAGGTTTATAGTAAAGAAAAAAACTCCGGCAGGTCACTAGACCAATGACTAGACGAATGACCCATGGTTGGGTGTTGTTAATGTACTAGTCTTCATTCTCTCAATTGGCGAAGACATATTTATGAATATACCCGCGAAATGTACCGGCAATATATTTTGGGGATTAACCAAACTAGACAATACAGATATATTCCTGTCACTTGTTTATTGGGCCCAAGTTATGTAACATAATAAACATCCTACATATTTGCACCAAATTAGATTTGGATCATGAGACTTTTGGTTTTGACTGAGGAAGTTGGAAATAGTCAAGCACAGAATAGAGTTATAAATATATTTTCTATATAATTTTTAAACAATAAAAAACAATATCACACCTGAAAATCAAACAGGTTACCCTAGAAACTGAAAACAATTTGATGTTAGACACTGCTCTTCAACACTCTCCCTCAGTAATGACATCTAAAAATTGTTTAGTCAATTGATTGAATTGGTTTTTGCCCAAAGGCTTTGTCAATAAATCAGCGACATTTTCTTTCGTTGAAATGCAATTTATGTCCACATCCTTTTCAATAACTCGTTTTCTAACATTATGAAAGTGAACATCAATATGTTTGCTTCTGGAGTGCAGAATTTGATTTGATGAAATATGGATAGCTGCTTGGTTATCACACCGCAAAAGACAATGAAGATAATTTTTCAGATCCTTCAATACGTAGGACATCCACATCAACTGCCTACATGAAAGAGAAAGTGCCATATATTCGACTTCAGTAGTAGAAACGGCAAGATTTCTTTGCTTTTCTGACGTCCAAGTTACAGCCGCATTTCCGTAAAAACCAACGTAACCATTTTCGGTCATCGAGTGAGTCTGCAGTGTGCATGACAAGTTCGGGATTATTTGTCTTATTGTATACAAGTCTTTTATTTTTAGATCCTTTGAGATAGCGGAAGATATGTTGAACCATGTTCGAGTGTTCAACTGAAGGGTCGGAACTGAATTGCGACATAACATTCACTGCATAGGTAATATCCGGTATTGTACTCATCGCAAGATATAATAATGATGCGATTTTCGACTGGTAAGAGGTCTTATCACTTCGCTTCGATTCGTCATTGTATTTTTTCGGGTTTTGTTCCACTATCCATTGGTGTTGATTTCAACTGACAATTTGACATGCCAAACTTGTCAAGAATTTTCATTATATATATTTCTTCACTCAAAGCGACTTGATTTTCTGACTACATGTCAGTTCAGAAGGTCTTCTACATGAATGGCTACTATTTGCTGTCCATCATTTGATAGGAACATACATGGGTCCGCCGAAGATTGATTGAATTCAATTTTCTTCAAAACAGAAATAAATTTCCGGTTCCATTGTCGGGGGGAACGCTTGAGACGATAAATGCTCTTCTTCAAGAAATACACTCTCCCTGGTTCATCATCTAGACCATCTGGAATTTTCATAAATACTTCAAAATCAAGATCCCCATCAAAAATGCAGTTTTGATATCGAATTGCCTTGCTTCATATCTTAATGTACACAATGCGCCAGAAGAATTCATATAGTATCGTACCGGATCACTGGAGGGAATGTTTCATCGTAGTCTATTCCAGGTACCTGACTAAATCCTTGAGCTACCAATCTTGCCTTGTATTTCATTATTGTTCCATTATCAGACAATTTTATTTCAAATACCCAACGACATCCAACGAGTCGTGCTCCAAGTGGTTTTTCAACAATATCCCAAACTTCATTTTCCTTCATCGATTCTAATTCGTTCTTCATTGCTTCAATCATGGAAATACCTTTGGCTCTGATTCCTTCCCAAGATATGAGAGAGTATTTCAACTCAGGAGAATAAAGGACATCATGGAGAGTTGAATTTTTTGTATCTGCCGAAGGAAGTATTGCTTTCAGTTCCACCTCCCCAACGTGTGTAACTTTGATTCTCTTATCATTCCCGAGTCGAATTGAACCATCATATGGGCGCAGATTGATGAACAGTTTTCTTTTCCGGACATATGTGAAGTGGACCAGTATCAAAAATCCATCTTGAACCACCGGTGCTGAAAACTATGGCTGGATATGCCACATTTTCGGAATCACAACTTTGATTGGCGTTTTCTGGTATATTCTTCAAATGCCATCAATTCTGAACGGAATGATCTTTTAACCATTTTTTGTTTTCTTTGCGAAAAGAATATTCCAGAGGCTGTCTTCTTGGTTTTCTTCTGATTTGGTTGCTCACGAATGCTTCATTTTCTCCAACTGGAGTTGCAGGCAAATATAATACCTTGAGACGAGAACAAACATCTTCATAGGTAGGATTTTCTTTGGTTTTCAGTGGTAATGTGGTCAAAACCAGTGACCCTTTGGCTTTGGCAGAACTAGCTAGTGGACGGAGTGCGTCTTCCAAAGTGTTGCTATCATTTTCATTGGAACTTTTTGCTGTTCTTTCAACTAGTCGTGACCAAAACTCATTGTACTTTGATATATGAACTGGTATATCATATTTTGTGTTGCATTTGATTCCAACGATAGATTTTACTGGAGCATGCAAAGAGTATTCACATTCCTTGTCATATATCTCATTCAGAGCTCTTCACATTTGACTAGCTTGAGTATAACACGTTATTTGATTCATAATATCCGAATCAAGAGGATGAACGCTCGTGCCAAGGAACGTCTATATCTCCAATCTCCACATTTTTATGCATACTCTTTTGTATCTGATTGATCCGTTGGTACTGGATCCGAAGCAGGATCTTTTTCTTGGCTGGTTGTTAGATTATATAGATTGGTGAAGTCCATATGGGCAAATACCATTGTCTTCCAGGAATGAAAATTTGATTTTCCATGTAACTTCTCGAGTTTTGGAAATTTATCCATTTTTTTTATTTTGACGACTGTCTATATGAAGTATTGTTTTTATATATTATTTCCACCACATTCTATTCAACTTTTACCCAATGTGCTTCTGGGACCATAACCTTTGGGTTTTTACTGAGGAAGTTGGAAATTCTCAAGCACAGAATAGAGTTATAAATATATTTTCTACATATTTTTTACACAAAAAAAATCACACTTAAAAATCAAATAGGTCACCCTAGAAACTAAAAACAATTTGATGTTAGACACTGCTCTTCAAAAGAGATGATTTCATAATATGCTGAACTCTTTTTTTTTGATATTGCCTCGTGAATAATTTGAGAAATCTGAGTTATTGAATTTGTTTTTGAACAAGTTGAGATTGTAACTCTTGTTTTCGATATATGTATTCTTTTGCATTTTTGTCTTTCATTTCTCTCCAACTGAACAGAACGTTGTATCCTACAGAATAGAAAAAAATACACAACGTGGGGAAATTGAGGGTCTTTACTTTCAGGGAGTCTATCTATATAAGGTTGTGTGCTGCAAAAGAAAACTATTTTCTGAGAGCAGGTGGATTGTATATCCTCTGCCAGAGGAGATGCTATTACCTGAGAAGTGACTACCTAGACGATCACATGCAAAAAAAATTATGGAAAAATTTAAAATCAACCAGAAATTCTTTCAATCATATATGACCGGGGTGGGTTGAGTAACAGTGTATTCACCAAGACATTAGGACTACGAGAATAAAAAAAACATCGTTATGAGCCAAAACTAATTGCAAAATATTGGAGTAAGTATTGCTTAGCTGTTCTGTATTAGATAAATAATTGACTGTTATTTTCTTGTTTTTATTGATATAGTTCATCTCAGGGTTTAATCTGCTTTTGTAGTTGTTTTCGTGTTCTAGTATTTTGACAACGAATATTTTAGCTCCAATAACAACTCTCACAAACAGATATTTGGAACACCTATGGGGTCTTCCATCAGTCCCATATTACTACAGATAATTCTGGATGATTATCTTCCTTCTTGATACTTTTTTGGGATAATAATCTTCCACCGTTTGAAAGCAAAATTAAATGGACCATGGATCAGTGTAGGAGGAATTACTTTTGCTCCAGATAACTAACCGTGTACACCAAATCATTTTTCACGAATGGAAAAATGATCATGGATTCTCCCTCTGTAACCAAAATAAGATTTGTAGCATTTGTTCCCTTCTATAATGTTCTAGTCTTATTCTCATCCATACTCCATAATGAGTCGCTCCATTTTGATTTGGACACAGAATGAGATGACAGAAAAAGTAAAATTTCCAAAGGGAATTCAAAATATATTTTTTAAATAAATTAATAAATTTTATATTTATTTATTGATATAAAATACACGGGAAAACTTCTCTTCTACAATGTAAAACCCTGAAAAGTAAAGTGAGTAAAATTGAGGGTAATACCAGAATAGACTTGAACAATCAGATACCGAATTTTAACGAGACAACAATAGGACAATAAATCCAGATATGCTTGCTTGCAATGATTTTTTGGAGGATTTTAGGTTCAATCCTGTCAGTCAAAATCAATTGCTATTAAATTTCATTACCTAATCGCATGCATTTAGATAGAGGACTAGTATGAACGTTTACTGTTTCAAAATCAACCAGTTGAAGTAATTGTGAATAGGAAATATCACCATTCAGTACTTTGTATAGTACTAAGAGATTGGATCATTTCGAGAGCTTATACGTGAAGGTTCCAAACTGCAGTTCCATTTTAAAAGCAACATGTGTCAGATACTCATTTCGTATACGCTCAATGTTATTTATATGTACTTGATGAAATGGATTCAAAATATTGTAAATTTGGTTGTACGAAAGATATGTAAAGATATTTAATGGTGGTGGTGGAGAAACTATTTGCATTTCTCAGGAGAACCTAGCATTTGGAAAGCTTTGCTGATAACTGCGTGAATACGATCAATGAAGGATAATTCACGAGCGAATAGCTCGCCAAGATCACGAACTGCATTGAGTCTGGATAATTCATTTCCAATGTGGTAATTATGAATGATAGCGTTATTGGATCTAGAGAAACTTATACAGAAGCACTTGTCTGAATTCAGAATGAAGTGAAATAATATCAGCTTGTAGCTTCGCACAGTCATATGTATTTCTGAACTGTAAAAATATTTTAGATCATCGGAAAAAAGAAGGAATTCACTTGAGTGTCTCTGGAATGGAAGGAAGAAAGGAATATCTCTCGAATATGATTTCTTTCCAATTATCTCTGACATTGAATTGATTGTTTCATCAGGAACAGTGACATCGAACCATCAATAATATTTGCGTTTTATTATACTCTTAGATATTTTTAAATATCAATTAATACTGTTGTCGCATGGGTAATCTGAACTAATTCATTTTTGTTTCATATGCTCGATCAGTTTTCAAGGATGGTTCGGAGTGGAAGCATCCGTTCCAGATAAAGAAGGGAAATGGTTCACGTTCAATTTTTATGTAATTGAATCTTTTGCTTTGTATTATCTTATGCTTGGTAAAGTTTTGAAATCTGCACTTCTTTCATTCTACAGTCCCTACACTACAGTGTTTCGCTGAACTTCCTTGAGTTATCACAATTGGAGCTTGACAGAAGAATACATATATTAAACGTGTCTCCATGTTCATTCGTAGAAGCTCTGCAGTTATAACATTAATATGGCTCTGGTAATAGGAAAATAACTATTAGATTGATAGATGTGTATTTGCCATTACGGTAAATTTAGTACATATGGTATGTAAAAAATATATAATATTCACAATTAATTTATACATAAATAAAACACACTACAGACAGGTTTAATAAGAGAATGAAATAATAAATATATACTCATACAGGGTGTTACCGAATAAGTGCTGAAGTTTTCAGGGGGTGATTCCCTGTCGAAAATTGAAGGGGGTCTTTTATGTAAACAAAAGCTCTTAGGCCTTTCCTTGAAAAGTTACACGCTTCCAAAAATGAAAAAAAATATTTTTTTTTTGAAACTGCTGAAGAATTGAAGAAATGGCATTTTTTGGGCATGTTCCACCAATAAAAAGGCTACCTATAAATATTTTTTCAATTTTGTTGTGATCTTTTAAAGGGAGGAAACATGCAATCCCTATTCCATTTTTTCCAGAACTTTTTAACAAAACAAAATTTTTCAATTAAAAAATATTTCTTGAATAGAAAAATGCATTGCACTTTTTTTTAACTCTTGTGCTGTGTCCGTAAAAGCAATAGTTTCCTGATAAAAAAATAAAATACAACATTGTGCATGAACGGATCTTCTGTAAATGAAATCTACTAGGTGTCTGTCACGCTTTGTTTGCACAACTCATGACTAAAATCGTGGTATTTTAAAATTATTCCGCTTGTTTCAACTTTTAATGTAGGCATTTACGAGTACCATGTTTTGTTTTGATAGAATATCAAATTAAAAATACAGACAAAACAAAATTATGTGAATTACAACAACGAAATAGGCATCAAGATCAAACGGAACGGAGTTATGAAAACTGCTCAAAATGACCACCTCCAACCATTAGACAGGAATCAACTCTTCGTCTCATAGACTGGTGCAAACGTTGAAATATTCCTGGAGTGTTTTGGATTGTTCCGCAGGCTGCAATGATGCGATTCCTCAAATCATTCACGAATTCAATAGGGGTCGTATAAACCAAGGACTTCAGGTGACCCCAAAGGCAAAAGTCCAAGGGGTTAAAGTCTGGAGATGTGGGAGGCCGAAGTTGAGGTCCTGATATGCCTATCCAACGATTTGGATACACGTCGTCCAAGTACTGACGAGCAATTATGCTGAAATGGACAGGCGCACCATCGTGCATAAACCATATTCGTGGTAGAATAGCTAGTGGAACATCTTCAAGTGAAATGGAAAGCTGCTCTTGGAGAAAATTTTTATAGGTTGCACCAGTTAGCCTCAACAGTAGAAAATACGGTCCAATAATATTTTCGCCAATAATTCCGACCCACACGTTAAGTGAAAATTCACATTGATACCGACCTTTTTGAATTGCATGTGGGTTATCTTCGGCCCATAGATTATTGTTATGGAAATTTGTAATCTTTTTCCTTGTTGGAAGTTTGATTCGTCAGTGAATATTACGTTTTCTAAAAATTGAGCATTTTGGGTAATCATTTGAAGACTCCATTGACAAAATCTACTCGATGAGGAAAATTTCGCAGCTCTCATGCCTGGACTCGTTGAATATGGTAAGGATACACATTTTCCTGATGAATTTATTGCTAACATTGAGTGTGTTAGCAATTTGTCTTGTACTTAATTCCGGACGATCTTCAATCACATTGAGAACCGTTTCTTCCAGTGCCACCATTCTTATTACTCGTGGACGACCACAATCAGTTGTTCGTTTTTGAAAAGTCCCTCTTTCACAGAGACGTTGGTGGAGAAGTGCAAAAATTGTGCGATGAGGTATCACGTGCTGAGGATACATCACTGCATAGAGCCGTCTAGCTTCCAAATAATTTACATTGGCACGACCATACATAAAATGCATACCGGCCATTTCAGTGTTAGTGTAATTATTAATATTGAAGATTCAAAAGACACAATTGAACTCTCAACTACCACATAGAAATCAAAGCAACTTGACAGCCACCTACTAAATTTTTTCGATTTTAAAATACTACGATTGAAGTCACAAGTTGTCCAAACAAAACGTGACAGCCACCTACTAGATTTTTTCGATTCCATTTACAGAAGATCCGTTCATGCACAATGTTGTATTTACTTCTTTCATTAGGAAACTATTGCTTTTACGGGCACAACACAGGATTTAAAGAAGTTTTGCAATGAATCGTTATTTTCAACACATATACCTAAATTTAGGAATTTTGTTTCGTTAAAAAGTTTTGGTAAAAAGTGGAATGGGGGTTGCATGTTTCACGACTTTGAAAGATCACAAGATTAAAAAAATATTCATAGCTAGCCTTTTTATTGGTAGAACATGACCACAAAATGACATTTTTCCAGCAATTTCAAGAATTGTTTCTTCTATCTTTGAAAGCGTGTAACTTTTCAAGGACTGGCCTAAGAGCTTTTGTTTATATGAAAGACCCCCTTCAATTTTCGACAAGGAATCACCCCCTGGAAACTTTTGCACTCATTTGGTAACACCCTGTATAAACTAAACATTTGAAATATCTTGTCTAATTTAGGACGTCGACTAAGTATTCTTTCACACTTTTGCTGTAGCAGTCCTTTGATCCTAGCTTTGAAAGTCACATCAGACGTAATTTGTTTCACCAAAAGTGATGTTTATTATATATGATTATTGCAATATATACTGGAGAATTTTTATTATTGCCTGTATTATGATGAGGAATTCATGGTAAATTTCCACGTTTTGTATTGTAGTTGTGTACAGTTGTATTTGTTTCTACCTTGTGAATAACCCATAGCAAAATTGATGCATTTCAAAATATTTACTCGAAAGTGCTGTTAACAAATTTTCTCGTAAAAATAAATACTGTTTCACAACTCTCCAAGTAATTCATATTGAAAATTACCATCAATATACGCTTTTGTGCCACAAATACCCTGAAGAATTCGGCGGTACAACCCCATGCTATGACATTTAGAGAAATGTAAATACACCATAGCAAAATATATTATCAAGACCTGATGTTGTGTCTAAGCACGTTTTCATTTATTTTGTGGCAAATAAATATTTGTTTAATCTATTGCAGACACGATCGATTTCAGTTCAGACTTTCTAATTGATTTCTTAGAAATGTCATTCATTTACCGTTTTTATATCATCCCATAATAGACTGGCCGTTAATGACATATTTGTTGCAACATTTTTTTAATGTATTATGTATCTTTTGAAGTTAATGATTATTATAGATTTTTAACATGTCCTAGCCAATTATCTGAGAGTGCTCGAATGCAGCGGCGGCGGCGGCGTCACCAATCAAGCTTGAATCTGCATTGAAAATTAATGATTCCGAATGATTCCGAAATGCATGCAAATTTGTTTTTGTTGAATTTTGAAAAAACTAATCTCGCGGACAGGAATCTGCATACGCCTCCCAAAATTATTAATTGAACATGTAAAAAAGAAGAGGTATTGAAGAACAATTATTAAACGTAATCTTTTATTTTTGTTATTATATGGATCACCTGCAGTTAGGTGACATAACCTAACCTGCATTTTTTTGTAATTACTCGGAACAATTATTTAATAATAATAATAATATAATAATAATTTATTAGACCTTTGAGATCATATACATGATATAGGATAAGTCAGGTATACAATTTTCAACACATAATCAATTAGATATACAAAATGGTAAACACAAAATCAAATTACAAAATACAGAGATCACACACGCATAGTTAAAATAACACTTAACTTTTTAACCGCTGTAGAAACAGTTATCTTGCAAAATATCACATATCTTTTATAATAAACATACATAGTTGTCTGTATAAAATAGAGTAAGAAATATAGATAAAATATAGATATAATAGTATAAGATTTATGTACCAATCAATAAATCTAGAATTATTGGTTTGTAGGGTTTCATGGTTTATGTTGTAATTGTTTTTGTTTTTTTGTAATTTTAGGAATTCATCTCCTGAATGAATCCTTCAGTGGATATAAAAATTTTTAATTCACGTTTGAATGTACCCATGTTGTTAATTGACTTCAGCTCAACAGGCAGGCAATTGAAGAATTTAGATCCACTATAGATTGGCGCCATTTCGTAGAGTTTAGTTTTATGTGTTTTTGTTCTTAACATATTTCCATTTCTCGTTGGATATCTATGCCATTGGGCATTAGTTTCCAGATTCATTTCATGTTTCTTTATGTAGATAATCAGACTGTAAATGTATATACTTGGAACAGTTTGAATCTTAAATTTCTTAAAATATGGTTTACAGGAGTCTGTTGCTTTCAAATTGTATAGTAACCAAATTATCCTCTTCTGAGCAGTAAATACTCTTGTGGCATCTCTACTACCTCCCCATAGAATGATATTATACCTAAGTATTGAGTGTACCACTGCATAATAGACATTTAACAGTGATTTCTCGTCTGAGATATTCTTGAGTTGGAGAATAGCATAAAAACTACTATTTAGTCTTTTACAAACATGACTATTTGCTTATTCCATTTCATCGCTGAATCAATATATATACCTAGAAACTTCGTATCTTCAGATGGTTTAATGGTTTTATCGTTTACATTAACTTCTATCAAACTGTTTACTATTTTTTTCCCAAAAAACGTAATCAGTACTGTTTTATCAGCATTTACAATTAATTTATTTTGTTTACACCATGCAATAAACCTATTAGAGACTGCGTTCAGTTTGACTTGTAGTTCCTCAATACTATCAGCTTGTTCCGCAATAGAGGTATCATCTGCATAGAGTACCATACATTCTGATCTTACGTGAAAGGGTAGGTCATTTACAAATAGTAAAAATATTAGTGGGCCCAGGACCGAGCCTTGTGGAACTCCAAGGTCAACGTCATACAACTCCGATATACTAACATTTATTTTCCGGAAAGTGAGATATGATATTATCCATGAGAGAATATTCCCTCTGATGCCTATCGCATAGAGTTTATCATACACAATAGTGAGATCAATCGAGTCAAATGCTTTTGACAGATCAAAGAAAAGCGCTGCAACATATTTACCGGAGTCCATGTGTTTGTATACATACACCATGAAGTCCGTTGCTGCGTTCTCCGTTGATCTGCCAGGATAAAAGCCGTTTTGACAATCAGTTATGATTTTATATTTCATAAGAAATGGAAATAATTTGTTATAAATGCATTTTTCTATTACTTTGCTTATTGCACATGGGATAGTTATTGGTCTATAGTTTAATATAGATAGATGGTCCCCAGTTTTCAGGATTGGAATTACCTTTCCTATCTTTAAATTATCAGGGTAAACATGAGACTCTACGGATTCATTTATTATATATGAGAGTGGTTCACAGATGTAGTTTGCTAAAGATTTTACTATTTTTATAGGGAGGCAGTCAATGCCTACAGATGTTTTATTTTTTAATTGTCTGATTGATTCCAGCGCTTCCTCAGGACTAACAGGGTAAAAATAAAATGAATTTACTGTATGGTTTCCGGTTTTCAGCCACAGTAGCTGAGAAATATTCTGCAAAGTAGTTTGCAATTTCTAGAGAATCTTCTATTGTTTCATTACCAATTTTTATTTTTTCCGGATAGGAATTTTGTGCATTTTTTCCCGCCTTTTCTCTAACTATTTCCCAAACTTGTCTTTGTTTTTCCTGGGAGTTCTTTACGTTGTTAACTCTATTCTGATAGTGAATTCTTTTTGAATGATTAATATCTTTTTTATGTTTTTTGATTTTTTCTTGATATTCATGTGCCAAAACGGAATCTATTGTATTTTTTTTCTGTATTTTGCATGCATGCATGCAATTGGTCTATGTGAAAGGTATTGTGTGGAATAATCGCGAAAAAAAATGCATACATTTCGGAAGTGTTTAAAATATTTGCATACGCTGGAAAAAGTCAACAAATAATCGACGCACTTTCGATAATCAGCAAACGTAGGGGAGAGTCGGGTAATGAGAGTCAGCGGGCAATGGGAGTCACCCTCACATCCATGAAACAGTACATGCGAGCGACGCGTAAACAGCGTCCTCACCCCCCGCTCTGGCCCTCGGCGCAGCTTCGAATATCTTGCAGTATGCGATTAAGACATTTACACGTACTTATTAGACGTTCAAAATTGTGATGTGCAGTTCAGATTATATCAGTGTGTTGAAATTTTTTTTTATTTTAATTTTTTTCTCATTAGTGTAGTTGTGGGAAATGAGAGTCAGGTGACTCCCATTACCCGCAAATGATCACTATTGCCCGAAACTATGCATGTTTAGTTACGTTATTTTTGTGTCTTTCTAGATGCCGAAAGTACGAGTCAGGACAACTGAAAAGGCTTCCTGGTCTTCTGATAGCCTGGAAAAAGCTATACAGCTTATTGATGGAGGTTCTTCTATAAGAAATGCTGCTAAAGTAATGGAAAAAAGGTTCTGCCTTAGGACCACATCTAGGACGATTCACTGTCTTTAGTCCTGAGGCAGAAGCCGAGCTAGCAAACTTGGTAAAGAAAAAGGCAAATATTTTCTATGGTTGCACTGCTAATCAAATCAGGAAAGTGGCTTTCGAATATGCTGAAAAATTGAATTTGAAGCACAATTTCAACCAAGCTACAAAAATGGCTGGACGCGATTGGTTACATGCGTTTATGACTAGAAATGATAATTCTATTCGGAAACCGGAGGCGACCAGCATAAATATAATCACGGCATTTAATAAAACAGAGATAAGTCTGTTCTTTGAGCTACTTGGGCAGCTGCTGAAAAAGCACAGATTGGTTGCAAAAAATATTTATAATTCGATGAAACCGGTATTTTAACGGTTCAAACTCCCGGAAGAATTTTGGCTACTAAAGGACAGAAGAGAGTGGGATCCATAACCAGTTGGGAGAGAGGAAAAAACATCACCTCGTTGTGTGCTATGAGCGCTGCAGGTGGGTACATTCCACCTATGTTTATTTTCCCTAGGAAAACGTTGACTCTCCTACTCGAGAAGGATGGTCCAGCAGGAGCGCTTTATAAATGCTAAGACAAAGGTTGGATCAATGAGCATCTCTTTGTTGAATGGTTGGCGCATTTTAAACAGCACGCTAAGCCGTCTGCAGATGCACCCATCCTTTTAATACTAGACAAACATACTAGTCACATTCCTCTTCCCGTCTACGAATATTGCAAGTCCAATCACATTCATATGTTGTCTCTGCCACCACACACGTCTCATAGAATGCAGCCGCTTGATGTTTCTTCCTTTGGTCCGCTCAAAATAGCCTACAAAAAAGAATGTGACTTATTTTTAAAAAGCCATCTTGTAGGACAGATAACTCCTCATGACGTAGTATCCTTGGTTAGGAAAGCATTTGATAATGTTGCGTCTATTAGATTGCAATAAATCTCTCGCAGCTACCAGTATGATTCCCAGCACATCAAAAGAAATTCACTCACCAGTTCCGAGCACTTCGAAACAAATTCATTCACCAGCTCTTAGGATGTCTAACCAATTACTAGTCCCACTTGATTCTGAACCAGATGTTGTACCACCAGTTCCTGACAAGCCAAACCAAATCAGTACTACATTGCATGATTTATTCAAGTTGCCAGAGAAAACACCTGTTATCAATATAAGACAGGGCCGAAAGAAGCAACACGCTACAAGTTTAACTTCAACACCAATAAAAGAAAATCTGTTAGAAAAAGAAAATAATAAAATGAAGAGAGAAGGAGCAAAGGAAAAGAAAAGAGATGGAAAGGCAAAGAACAGGGAAAAAAGACTAAAGATACAGAAGAAGGGTACTAAAAAGGCAAAGTGCCAAGTATTACAAGAATCGAACGAAACTTCTGTATCAGATGTTGGCACTGACGTCTTATGCCAGGATGATGAGGATGACGATGCAGGAGATGCTGGAAACAGATGCCTAGTATGCGACGAATTCAGAAGAAACAACGAGATGTGGTTCAGATGTACCTCATGTGGGCTATGGGCTCACGCGGAGTGCACTGGAAGGAACTCAGCTGAAGGTTATGTCTGCGATATGTGCTAGATTTTCTTTGACTCCGATTGCCCCCAGGGTGATCACCATTACCCCTATGTTGGTGTAATGGGAGTCAAATCTGTTTTTTTTAACTGTTATAATTTCCAAAGTTGATTGCCAAAGTGACTGAAATTGATCCCTAATGATAGTTCAATAAGTAAATTATGTTTAAAGGCGGTTGCAATAAATACTTTATTTTTAATTAAAATTTTATTTGATTTCTCGCTTAAGTGACCTTTATTACCCTCTATTACCCTATGCAATTTTTTTTTCGTGAAATTCTTTATAAAATATTACAATTTAGCCTTTTGCATATGATTTCGACGTGTACAACGATGAAAAATGGACGAAAAAAAATCGAAATACGATTTTGGTATACACGAGTGTCTATTAGACAAGTCATAACTTCTAGAATATCAGGTCAAAATGAGATTTGGTATAGGTAAATGATATGTGAAGAGGAGAGTTTTCGCATATTTTTCACTTTCCGCTAACTTCCGGTTTCACTGGAAATGGCTCCGATTTTGAATTTTTAAGTGGAATACCCTGTATATTTTAATATTTTTGGATTTCTGAGACAATTCTGGATCACAATGTGATATTTTAAAAAGTTTTTACGCCAACTTCATTTTTTTAGAGTCACTTTTATTATTGCATGTAGGTGACCATGATCGGACGTAAACTAATTTGGGAAAAATTTCGATCGCAAAGTTTTAGTGACAAGTATGATAGATAGGAATGAAACAAGTTGGCAATATAACATTTTCGTGTCTAACTATCATTTTTTAACAAGCTCTTTCCGAAAAAAGTTTTTTTTGAAGAATCTAACGATACCAATTTATTTGCGATTGGATTAAAAATAACAACATGAATTAACTATCACCAAGGCCCGTTACTTTCACGTGAAAATATCCAAATTTATTCTGCAGAATAATATTTACTTATAGGATACGTGAAAATGATATCTTTTCACTTTCGGATAGTGTTGTTCCTCAGATAAATTACCTATATCCGCCGGATAATTTATTCGTCGTTCATATTTATGAATAGGTATTTATTTGACAGATAAAGCACACCTAGTAAGGTTTTTTTTATCCACTTCTTTAGTTTGGTGGTTTGTTATGGATTTTATGGAAGATTTCTGAAGTATATATTTGACAAGTATGTTGCATAATATACAAATTGTAATATATAAATGCTTTATCTGACTGGAATTTGGAATGGATATATTTGAGGATTAAGAGCTACTGAATGATCCTGATATTGAGCTGATTGAAGATATAATTCCTGATTGAAGATATAATGCCTGATCGAGGGTATGAATTGAGGCCAAGAACCGACCACTTTACCAACTGGAATGAAAATGAATTCTACAGGAAATTTCATCTGTCAGAAGCTGCAGTTGCATTAATTCCACAATGAATTGAAAGAGATCTTCAAAGTCGAACTGATTGGTACGTAGGTACACATTTTTTTCTTGTAATATATAACTATAGTATTGGTATACACATTATTATTATTTTAATTCTAGGAATTTGAATCTTGCTGTTACTACAATTGAGGTTTCTGGCAACTGGAGATTTTTACATATCCATGGGAGACTTTGTAGTAGTTCACAAAACTTCTGCAGGTCGTATAATTAGGCCAGGAATTATTGCTAACTGTAATCTATTTCCTCATTACATTTACCTTTCACGAACACAAGAGGAGCAAGAAGAAGAAAAAAGAGATTTTCAAAATATATCTCATTTTCCCAAAGTTATAGGAGCAATAGAATGTACGCATATAAAGATTCAGTCTCCTAGAGGAGAAAATGCATATAGTAATCGAAAAGGCATTTTTTCTTTGAATTGTCGAGGATAACACAAGTTTTGCTGAACGCTTTGATACATGTACTGATGTGACATCTCTGGTAAATGACATTGTGAAGGACACATCAGATTGGTTCAATGAAAATAAGCTATGTCTGAATAAAAATAAAACAAAAACGTTTGAAATCAAACAAAACCAAACAGAAGCCGTAAAATCACTAGGAATATGGCTTGACACAAAATTAACATGACAAACTCATATTGATAATCTGATAATCAATTTATCAAAGGAAAATATATGCTCTCAGAAAATTGTAAAAACGACCTCGGCCAAAATGCCGCTCTAGCTGCCTACATGCAATTTTCCATGACATATACACTGATAATCTGGGGAATGTTCACACACATGCAAAATGTGTTTACTATGATAAAAAGAGCAATTAGAGCAATCGTGGGCACACAGTTCAACGGCTCATGTAAACCATGGTTCATAAAACTTAACATAATGACACTGCCATCTGCAAACATATTCTGTAATCTCCCAAACATAAAGGAAAATGTCTCCAATCTTCCAACAAACGGAGAAAATCACTCCTATTACAAAAAAACATTGGGAATAAATATTTACAACTCATTGCCAACACAACTTAAAAATATGAATTGGATAAAATTTAAACTGACCTTAAAAAAACATATCCCAGCCAATGCTTACTACGACATAACAGAATTCAAGTTTGACATTCAATTACCCAAAATTACTATTTATGTAAATCATCCTAGGTTTTTAAATTATATACTTAAATTTAATTCAATTAAAATTTCATTTGGTTTTGATATGTATACATACTGACCTGCCAAAACACGGTGTATGTTAGACCAATAAAAATTATATTCTAATGGAATAACGGCAGAACGAAAATACGGGATAACACGGTAACGGGATAATGGGATAACGGCAAAACGGCATAACAAGATAATGGATAACAGGATAACGGAATAACGGGAAAATGGTTTGACGGGATAACGGGATAACTGCATAACGGGATAACGGAAAATGGGCTTGGATCACAATGTGTTAGAACAACCCACTAAACATTGATATCTGTTAATGAAAAAAAAAACTAGAAGTACACTACAATTTTATGTTATGTTTTGCCCAAGGAGAAATTTTTCCATTTCTGATATTCGGCAGTTAAAAGTATCATGAAACAGGTTATTCCTGAAAGAGTATCAGTAATGAAAAAATGAAATTTCTCACATTTCAGGTATAGGGACGTACTGAGAAAGGATTTTACAGAATTCGAATCACAAGCGGTTAAAACTTCTCTCTAAATATATGAATAATTTCGAACTCTTAAATAATACATTTTTTAATGAACTGTTTCCTTGCGAAGTTTCAACTAAAAACTAGAAAAAGTTCAGTGTTAATATACGAAGAATACATTATCCCATTATGGTTGACAAAACTGACGTCATTTTGACTTTCGAATAGGTCGGCGCAGAAATGAACTCAGTTGAATTTTATGTCATATTTACGCCAGATTAATCAGTTTTGGGAAAAAGTAATTTAGGAGTCGAAAACTGGAATGTCAAGATTTAGCATGATAGGTCAAATTGTCTCATTAATGGTCGTTTCAACCGATTCATCACCGAAAATTTTCTATGAGAAATAAACATTCGGAAGTTGAAAGAAGAAATGAGAGATTTTGATTAAAATCCCCTTTGCACTAATTAATATGGCTTTTTTTCCATTAACTCACGTTGAGAAACGAGTAGTGTTGACATGGCGTCATTCATTGAAATTGATTTTTACAAGTATTTCGGAAATTCCTGGAATCGAATCAAAATATGTAATGAAAAAGTGGAATCTTCTTGAAAACCACGCAATCAAATCCACAGGCATATAAACGAAGAAAAACATAGATATGTCAATTTTCATCTACGAAACTATCATTTTGGAGAAATCGGCAAAATGCGTCGTTTCACTTTATTTTTTGTTGAGATTGATTTCATGCCAATCCCCTACCCCTATATCACAAAGATTGTCGCTAATAGGTTTATTTATGTTAAAAAGGGAAACATTCTCAATTGAATATTGATAGAAAGATTTTTCAGTGAATTGAAAAAACCACGATTAAAATGAAGTTATTTTTTGTGAATGTCTAACAGAAAACAACCACTTCCCCGGCTAAAGCCACGCTGGACATTGAACTACATCTGATAGATATTCTGAAAAGAAAAAATCTGAAATTGAAAATTTGCATTTTTATTCAGATAGTTATTTGATTTTCTATTCCAGTCTTAAGACTTAATTAATTAAGAACTCATAAAGATGAATGAGGCAAAGAAGAATGTTTCCTAAAAGAGAGTACTCACCAGAAACCATTCGTTACAATGTTACAAATGATTTCTGGTGAGTACTCTCTTTTGGAAAACATTCTTCTTTGCCTCATTCATCTTTATGAGTTCTTAATTAAGACTGGAATGGAAAATCAAATAACTATCTGAATAAAAATGCAAATTTTCAATTTCAGATTTTTTTTTTGAGTTAGGGCCTCTTCAGAATATCTATCAGATGTAGTTCAATGTCCAGCGTGGCTATTGGAAGTAGTTATTCTGTTAGACATTCACAAAAAATAACTTCATTTTAATCGTGGATTTTTCAATTCACAGAAAAATATTTCTATCAATATTCAATTGAGAATGTTTCCCTTTTCAACATGAATACCCCACAAGAGGTTATAAAAAGTAATAAAAAAAAAATAACAAAAGAGTAGCATTCCAAGGGCGTTATAAGATTTTTTTCAAAATTCTATTCGTGAGAGGTCAAAGCTTTCGAAATATTGGAACGATTTTTTTTATGTATGACCACGCGTTATTTTTTACTGAGACGTCCGATTTCGATTTTTTCAGTGGATAGGGTGTACTTCGAAGTTGGTCCCATTTGGATTTGAAAGATGAAATCCAACCCCTAAGGGTAGCAAAATGAAGGATATTGATCACTCACCCTCTGAATTCTAGTCCGTTAACCGATTCTACCAGGCATAACTTTGTACTAGGTTCTTCGATTTGGATAATTCTTTCTTTATTAGATAGGGTATACCTCATAGTTTATCAAATTTGGATTCCGAATGGAATTATCCGCCCTTACAGGTAGAAAAATAGGGGAGAATTGATTTTTCACTTGTGAGCATTGGCACACATACCTATGTAGTTGACAATGACAGATCGCTATTGTCATTATTTTTGTCCTCCTACATCCGTCACAATCATTTAATTCTATGAAAGGATGGAATTATATACGAAGTAATGGAATAAACTAACCAGAACAACAATAATAATTTATATTACAACAAATAGTAAAAGTAGATAATCATATTATTCAACTGGTAAAAGTTGAAGTAAGGTGGGTAAGTATTTTGGAGTAATCAAAAAACAAGTAGGCAGTAATTAGTAGATGTCAGCCACAAAAAATTGAAGAATAAAAACTTTATAACAAAAAATTAAACCTATGAAATACGGAACTGGGAAGTAAAAATAAAATAAACCTTCTTAGTCTCAATAACTACGCTCCTAAACTAATGTAAGTAACTAATTTTGAGTCGACGCCAAACGAACAGTCAACGAAGATCATTAAATTACTTCCAAAAAAAATTCACAATGTCACCGCGCAATTCGATGCCATCGATGCTTGTTTGTTTGGCGCCGACTCAAAATTAGTTACTTACATTAGTTTAGGAGCTCAGTTATTGAGACTGAGAAGGTTTATTTCATTTTTTAATTTTCAGTTCTGTATTTCGTTGGTTTAATTTTTTGTCAAAATTTTTTTATTTTCTTCCATGTTTCAATTTGAACCTAAAGATAGTTGTGAGACACAAGACATACAGTTTCCAGTATCCCAACCTAAATTATGGTTAACAAAATTGAAGTAATTTTACCGTGGAATAGTTTGGCGCTGAATTTAGCAAAGGGAATTTCATGTCATATTTCCGCCAGATTCGCCAGAAAAATCTAAGGAAATTTGGAAATCGAGATTTGGCCCTTTGAATCAATTCATCACCTAAAATCAGCTATATGGAATAATAAAATTGAGGATTTTTTTTTTTTAATTCTATCCGCACTACTATGGAACATTTTCCATTTACTCACGTAAGGGAACGAGAAATGTTAGCATATTTATGAAAATTGCATTATGCATCGAACCAAGAAAGCGTGTTAAAAATATGATCTTTCTGAAATTCACGCGGGCAAAGCCGCGGGCATAAGCTAGTCATTTCATACAAATGATAACAGGGCCGCTATGCGCTCTAGTGAGGAATCTGCCGACAAAATGGCGAGTTGGTTTTTTATTCATTTGCGATCGCAGATCGCGGCTCGCGGCGAGTCAGTTCGCAGTGGGGATCCAACGCTGATGTTGAAATCAAGCCAGTGGGAGGGACATACCGTGCGAATTACTGTGTCCTTCCTATTCGTGAAATTGTGTCACGTTAAATTCCAAAGAGGTGATTCATTTCGGACTGAAAACAGTTCTGGAAAATTATTGATTTTATTTCTTTGAAATTCAATGATGTGATAAGAGTCATACCGGAAGTTAACTAAAAGGATATTTGAATAATATGATAGCTTGTATTTTTAGAGGAATCCTCATTCTCGACATATTTTTGGATATAATAGGTAACCCTTCACAATCTAATGAAAAATATGAAGATATATCAGGGAATTTATAGTGTAGATACTCGATAATGAATTTACTGAAATAAGTTACGGTGTAGGTACAAACAAAATAACAAAAACTTACGTCATTTCGACCCTCAAATATATATGAGGGAAAAAGTGCCAGTAATATACTTAAAGTAAAAAATTGGCGTATCAAGATATTCTATCCAATAGGTCGAAGGCATAATGAGGAAATTTTGTACTATTCTTTAAAGCGTTACAGTTGATAATATGAATATGGCATTAAGAAAATAACTGAGGATGAACTTATACTACAGGTGGATGAATTACTCTTATTCGTAATTCTACATGCGATACCGTCCTTTCTGTAATAATATTTGTTTTTACGCATGTAATACAAGAGGAAACACCCAAAAGGAGAAAATTATAGAAAAGATGTAATTCCGTGTATTCCATTTTTTTCGAACTGTTCAATAGGTGTATTCATTTATATTTTAACTAAAACTAATTAGAATGTGGAGATTTTGTGGAAATTATTGATTTATTTATTCAGTCACTTTAGAAATTGAGCAGTACGGCACGAAGAGAAATGTGATTGGCCGAAACGTCATGAAATCAGACTTTCTGAGGACCACTTGTGGATAAATACGAGAAAGCTGTTCAACACATTACATCCATCCTGATAATTCAAAATTGAGATAATAAAAACCATGAAATGACTAATAAATATATGTCAGAAACCATAAAATCCATTGGAAAAATACATCGTTTATATATATATATATATATATATATATATATATATATATATATATATATATATATATATATATATATATATATATATATATATATATATATATATATATATATATATAATATATATATATATATATATATATATATATATATATATATGAAAGGGTAGTCTTAACTGACTAGTTAGGATATGAAGTAGTTAATAGTGGGGAATGCAGCAATGTCAAAAAGAAAACTCTTGTAAGTTTGTCCAAGCATTCGGAATTGGTTTATTCCATCATCAGGAAAAACTTACGTGAGAATGGATGACACGATGTTCAGTAAAAAATATTTTTTGTCTTTTGACATTATAGTAATAAATAATGAGAAATGTAAAACAGAGAAATGAACTAATGTTCAATTACCACACTTATATGTTAAAAATGACATGTATATATATATATATATATATATATATATATATATATTGTTATGTTATGACAAACCAGTTATATATTTTAAGAGAAAAAAACCCACAAAAAGAATACTCATTTAATAGCTATTAGTTTCAAGAGATTGTTTTTAAATAAATTTTGAAATTCTATTTCCTTTATCAAGCCTCTGTTTAATATGAATAGATAAAAATATCCAAATAATATAACACAATCAATTTCATACACTGTCAGAATGATTACAACCCATAATTCTTCAAAAGACAACAAAAAGTCTAGATTTACAAAATTTCCCTGAATAAAATGTGATCAACAAAATTATAAATTTGAAACATACAGTTTATGAAATTGTATCTAACTAAAAGTAGCCAATGGGAGAACAGCAAACTTCTTGATGACAATAGCCAATCAGGGAACAGTATGGTCAAATGTAAGATTTGAAATTGTGGGAGAATAAGACGGGAAAGTGTGAACAATTATTACTGAAAATTGTACATAGTTAATAAGAATGGAAAAATAGTTTTATGTATAAGTTTTGACAAATAACCCCGAACAGTGAACATGTGACAATTTAGTGCGCGAATTCAAAAATTCGAATCAGAGGGAAGGAGCAGAAATGGTATCCAGGGTGACAACAAACAAAGCCACAGAGGAGACCGAAAATAATTTGAAAACGAATGCCACGTTTCGGTTTAGAAGAAAGAAACATTCATTAATTTCAACATTATAAGCAGAAAACCAACATTACCTTATAATAATAATAATAATAATAATAATTTGTTTATTTCACTAGTTAAAAAGTACATGATAGCGGATAATTCCATCAGTACAGTAACAAGGAAAACGTCATGTGAAGTTGTCTACATACAAACTGTTTCTTATTTATATATACTAATTAATTATTTCAGACACATTTACCTATATATTTTGTAGGATTTGAATTAAAAAGTTAAAAACATGTGAGGATGCTAGTCAGCAGGTAACAAAACACTTCAAATCCATAAAATAATAGCACACACACTTAACAGTTAAAATTAGATTTCACAGTAAAAATTGCAAATTCATGGTCAGGTTGAAATTTAAAAATTTAAAATTCTAGTAATCAGAGAGTGGCACAAAAGGGAGGAGAAAGCACTCAACCTAAAAATTCCTCGAGGGTGTAGCAATTCTTTTCTATGAGAGCAGCTTTCAGTCTGGATTTGAAAATATTGACATTTGCCGAATTTTTTATCGATTCATCAAGCTTATTATACAGTTTTGGTCCTAGGAAAAGATGGCTTTTTTGGTATATGGTAGTTCGGTGTATGTGGGGTATCAATAAATTTTTGGAGCGGGTCTGGTATTGATGCTGAGTTGCAGCAAAGTTCTGCCCGTTCTTGTACATATACATGCAGAGTTCATATATATATATACCCGCAACAGATAGTATTCGTAGCTCTTTAAAAGTGCTTCTGCATGATTGCCTCCATCCGATGTGGGCTATGATTCTGATAACATATTTTTGTAACATAAAAACCCTCGCTGCAGATGCTCCTGTGCCCCAGGTGAGTATTCCATACCGTAGATGGCAGTGTACTGTTCCATAGTACAGATTCAACAATACCTGTTTACTACAGTGGTTTGACATAAACCTCATTGCGTAGCAATTCCTAGGAGTTTATCACAAAGGGTTTCTATATGAGGGGTCCAGGTGAGTTTGTAGTCTAGCGTGAGGCCTAGCATCTTTGTTGTTGAGCAAGATTCGATGTGCAACTCCTCGTTCTCAAAAATGCTGAAGTTCTCATGAACATTATTCAGTGAGAACTTCATTAATGTTGTTTTCGAGATATTTAGTGTCAAATGGTTTTTATTCGCCCATGTTACTACCCGCTCATATATATCCTGAGTTTTTTCTGCCAGAGCTATAGAATTCTTGTCCTTTATGAGGAAATTGGTGTCATCCGCGTATGCAACTACATGTATTCCCGTGAGACTATTCAAAAATTTCATCAGGTCATTGGCATATATGAGGAAAAATAAGGGGCCAAGTATTGAGCCTTGAGGAACGCCCTGCTCAATGGTTACTGACTGACTGACTGTTTTTTGAATGACTACTTTCTGGGTCCTGCCCTGTAGATATGACTTCATCAGTTTATTTGTACACCATATACAAGTATTCCAAAGCTGATCTCTGTATTTGTATGGTTCCTTCTATTTGGTATTGGAGTTCCTGAGAGCATTGGAGTAAAAGGGAATCCAAATTCTGGGTGTATTTTGAACAGCAACATTTCCAGACAGGTATAAACTTTCCTAGTGCACTTTCCGAACTGAACAATTTCACTAATAACTCATATTCCATCAGAGGAGATCGAAAATAAATTTAAAACGAATGCCACGTTATATTTTGGGAGAAAGAAAAATTGAATAATTCCAACATTATAAGCGGGAAACCAACATTACCTTATTTGTACACCATATACAAGTATCCAAAGCTGATTGCTGAATTTGTATGGTTCCTTCTATTTGGTATTGGAGTTCCTGATAGCATTGGAGTGAAAGGGAATCCAAATCCTGGTATGTATTGAACAGCGACAGTCCCCAAACAGGTATAAACTTTCCTAGTGCACATCACGAACTGAACAACTTCACTAAAAACTCATATTCCATCAGAAGAACTTTATTTCATTTGATTTCGAACTATTAAAGAAATTTTCACTTTCAAGGTAAAAGTGAGGTTGTGTATATTTTACCAAAGAACTTTTCTCATGATTATCCATGAATATTTGTAGATTCACCTTAGAATAAGTTATCTTTCGTAGGCCAGGTAAAATTAAGTATTCCTGAATGAAGGAAATAATTGCTTTTTGATACTTTGTCGTTTGTTTTCTACAATGATCAACAATCATACTTATGACCATTGATTAAATTGAAATTTGACATATCAAGCAGTGGCTAGTGGCTCAATTGCCTGAACCGGCTATCTGAGACAAAGGGCGTACCAACTGAGCTTAGCTGTGGTAAGGAAAGTGATAACAATTGGCAGCAACGTGACGAGAGAACAGTGACATTAGCTGGCAATTATTATTACATTGTAAAACATATTATACAGGGCGAAAATACTTATCTATATCATAACAATTTGGCTCACAAAGAATAGCGAAAATTATTAGCAATCATTATATATAAAAACAATTATTATATTTACAAATCATCATTCCATAACAAATGGCGCCACAACGTAAAGGCAAGTAAGGGAAATATAGTATTTCTTAGTATTTATCAGGGCGATAAAAGGCAAAAAAGGCGAGTAAGGGCAAAGTTAGGGCAATATATCATTTCAAGGCAAGTAAGGGCAATATATCATTTCATAATATTTATCGCTGAAAAGGCAAGTAAAGGAAAAACATTATTTCTAATACTGGGCGAACATTAGTAATTGGCATTGCAACGTGTGAGGCTAAATATTGGTGAATAAAAAATGGTAGAGAGAGAGGCGATCAGGAACAAGCAGAGAGTAGTATAGTGAGAGAGATAGAAATGAAAAGTGAAAGTACAGGAATAGAAAGTAATGAAATGTGAAAAAAAATTTAGAAAAAATGAATGAAAAAATAGAAAGAATGATGAAAAAATGGATGATATAAATAAAAATATGGATAGTACGAATTAAAATTGGAAAGTATGATAAATGAAATGAAAGAGGGAAGGAAAGAAAACAAAAAAAAATGGAAAGCGTGAAAAATGAAATAAAAGGAAGTAAGGAAGAAATATGTAAACCATTAGAAAAAAATTGTGAAAAAAATAAAATTAGAGAGTGTTTACAAAAAAAAAATTTTTAAAGGGAAAAAATACAAAATATGAAAATGAATCCTGATGACGATAATAACAAAATAATAAGAACGTGATTAATGAAAATTTTAAAAAAAAGGGGAAAAAAATAATAATTGTAACAAAAATGAAAATATATGACAGGAACATGGCAAAAATGGATTTTGAGTTGCAAAAATGGAATGAAAATGATAAAATAATGATGATGAAAATGAATGACATGAACGTGGCTAACAAAACATTTGAGTTGGAAAAAGGAAACATAAATGAAAAAATAAGAGTAATGCAAATCAATGACATCTACAGGGCGAATAGAATTTTTGAAAAAAGCAAAGCAATACTAATAATGAAATAATAATAATAATGGATAGTAAAATGTCAAAAACAAAAACAGGAAAGAATTTAAATGGAGTTGACTACCAAATACAAGAAAAAGGTGAAAATATGAAAAAAAAAATAGTTGAAAATGTTTACAGAAAATTTCAATTGAAAGTTTTTGAAATAAAAAAAGGCTTAAAATTACAAAAAAACAAGATTAGAGAAAAATGAGGTTGACAAATTTGATAGGAAGTTAAGGAAAAAAAAAAAAAAAAAAAAAAAAATTTCAGAAACATTCGAATAAAAGAAAATAAAATGAAAAACGAACGTAAAGAAAAAAATACAACAATGAGAGGAAATATTGGAGGAAACAAAACAACGCATAAAATTTAAGAAAAAAAAAAATTAAAACAATAAAAATACTGAAAAACAGAAAAGTTGATATAAAATTATTGGTACAGGTTAGTTAGATAAAGTAAAGTGAAAAACAATATTGAAAATGTTTACAAATATAAAACAATATAGATTATGAAGAAGGGAAAATATAGAAATGGATAATAAATAATGTGAATTTTGAAGGAAAATGAAAAGAAATGAAGATGAAAATATTTTGTGTATAAAATGAATGTATGTGAGAAATGAAAGTGGAAATGATAATAATAATAATACTGAAGAAGTATATTATAAGAAATATGATGATGATGATAAAGGTATAATGATAAATACAATGAAGGTATATTAATAAATAAAATGAAGGTATATTAATGAATTATAAATGAATATAATATGTTAATTATTTGTGAATAATGAAAAAGCGAAAGAGTATGTACACAAAATAAAAGTAAATAAAATGAGAGATTCAAATTAATAAAATATCCAATTCAATATGAATATAAAGAACAACTGAGGAAGCGATAGGAAAAATAATAAAATAGCCTAATTGAAAGCAGTACCAGTAACTGTAAAATCGAATGAATATAAGAAATTATATATCAATATGAAGATAATGATAAAATATAAACTATCATATATGATAATATCTTGAAAAGTTTTCTCTCTTGATCCGAAGTTTTCTGAAACGAAAGAACGTAGTACTAGTAGTTGTAAATAATAGTTATCGTTGAAGAACTTGTTTTTCTTGAACTGGTGGGAAATCCAGCAAAGTAGTTTTCTGAAAGTAGAAAAATAGTATTAGTTAAAGTAGATTAATAACTGTAAATAAAGAAATTGATATTCAAAGTTTTCTAACTAGTAGAAAATTATTGAATATAAATTTAGGAATGTTGTTATGTTATGAAAAACCAGTTATATATTCTAAAAGAAAAAAACCCACAAAAAGAATGATTATTTAATAGCTATTAGTTTCAAGAGATTGTTTTTAAATAAATTTTGAAATTCTATTTCCTTTATCAAGCCTCTGTATAATATGAATAGATAAAAATATCCAAATAATATAACACAATCAATTTCATACACTGTCAGAATGATTACAATCCATAATTCTTCAAAAGACAACAAAAAGTCTAGATTTACAAAATTTTCCTGAATAAAATGTGATCAACAAAATTATAAATTTGAAACATACAGTATATGAAATTGTATCTAACTAAAAGTAGCCAATGGGAGAACAGCAAACTTCTTGATGACAATAGCCAATCAGGGAACAGTATGGTCAAATGTAAGATTTGAAATTGTGGGAGAATAAGAGCGGGAAAGTGTCAGAGACAATTATTACTGAAAATTGTACATAGTTAATAAGAATGGAAAGATAGTTTTATGTATAAGTTTTGACAAATGACATCAAACAGTGAAAATGTGACAATTTAGTGCGCGAATTCAAAAATTCGAATTAGAGGGAAGGAGCAGAAATGGTATCCAGGGTGACAACAAACAAAGCCACAGAGGAGACCGAAAATAATTTGAAAACGAATGCCACGTTTTGGTTTAGAAGAAAGAAAAATTCATTAATTTCAACATAATAAGCAGAAAACCAACATTATCTCATTTGTACACCATATACAAGTATTCCAAAGCTGATCTCTGAATTTGTATGGTTCCTTCTATTTGGTATTGAAGTTCCTGAGAGCATTGGAGTGAAAGGGAATCCAAATTCTTGGTGTATCTTGAACAGCAACAGTTTCCAGACAGGTATACACTTTCCTAGTGCACATTCCGAACTGAACAATTTCACTAATAACTCATATTCCATCAGAGGAGATCGAAAATAAATTTAAAACGAATGCCACGTCATATTTTGGGAGAAAGAAAAATTGAATAATTTTAACATTATAAGCGGAAAACCAACATAACCTTATTTGTACACCATATACAAGTATCCAAAGCTGATTGCTGAATTTGTATGGTTCCTTCTATTTGGTATTGGAGTTCCTGATAGCATTGGAGTGAAAGGGAATCCAAATCCTGGTGTGTATTGAACAGCGACAGTCCCCAGACAGGTATAAACTTTCCTTGTGCACATCACGAACTGAACAACTTCACTAAAAACTCATATTCCATCAGAAGAACTTTATTTCATTTTATTTCGAACTATTAAAGAAATTTTCACTTTCAAGGTAAAAGTGAGGTTGTGTATATTTTACCAATGAACTTTTCTCATGATTATCCATGAATATTTGTAGATTCACCTCAGAATAAGTTATCTTTCGTAGGCCAGGTAAAATTAAGTATTCCTGAATAAAGGAAATGATTGCTTTTTGATACTTTGTC
Organism: Gonioctena quinquepunctata; assembly: GCA_018342105.1. Classification (NCBI taxonomy): domain Eukaryota; kingdom Metazoa; phylum Arthropoda; class Insecta; order Coleoptera; family Chrysomelidae; genus Gonioctena; species Gonioctena quinquepunctata. Next base: position 82,527 of record JAFIRS010004386.1, read on the forward strand.
GTTTGTTTTCTATCAACAATCATACTTATGACCATTTAATAAATTTAAATTTGACATATCAAGCAGTGGCTAGTGGTTCAATTGCCCGAACCGGCTATCTGAGACAAGGGGCGTACCAACTGAGCTTAGCTGTGGTAAGGAAAGTGATAACAATTGGCAGCAACGTGACAAGAAAACAGTGACATTAGCTGGCCATTATTATTACATTGTAGAACATATTATACAGGGCGAAAATACTTATCTATATCATAACAATTTGGCTCACAAAGATTAGCGAAAATTATTAGCAATCATTATATATAAAAACAATTATTATATTTATAAATCATCATTCCATAACAATATAATATATATATATATACAGAGTGTCCCACACTCGATGGCCTCTCACTCGTTTCTGGAGAACGAGAAACAGGATAATTTAAAAAATTTTGTTTCTTGGATAATTAAATTTGCTCTATCGATCTAAAGTACTTGCAGTGCTGCGGCTTTGCCGCTTATATTGAAAAATAGCAACAACTTTGATATTTTGAATGAGACATCCTGTATATTATTACATTTTTTGCTTTGCTATTGCATTACTATAATTTATGTATGATACTTCCCTATACCTATCTCAAGCGGTTTTCGAGAAATTCATTGATTTCATTATTTTTTGTGCTTCAATTAAATGTTTATTACTGCAGTATTTGGACTAGAACAAAACTGAAATCCTGGGTGTACTTTACCAATGTTCTGAGAAACCTTGAGACCTGAGGTTTCATGGCACTGTTACGCCGCTGGACATATACAGGGGTTTTATAATTGAAACCCTCTGAAACGCCACTGGTCTATTATGGAAAATATTTCCTATAACTAACCTACGACGCTAAGAACGCCTCAAATATAGAATTTCTATACTCGAATAGGCCTTTTTTTGTAAAGTTGCTCGCAAAATCACAACTTTGATGGGCAGATAGCATCAGTTATTTGAGAAATAACTAAACCGAAGTTATTGAACGCGAGCGGCTACGTTCAACATCTTCTTTCTAACTACCCGGAGGAACATGAGATGTTTATTTGAAAGTACTACCGGAGTTTAGAAGGATTCCAAAATTATTCATAAAAAACACAAAAATAATGCATAAAATGTTAGACTGTACATATATATTTAATAAATAAACACAATTATTTTCTTCGTTTTAAAGACAAATAATATGAAACAATATTCATACAACGAAAACGAGTGCAGCTTATTGGCAGTAAATGTTACAGTTGGCTACAAAATCGAAATAGATTTACTAAAAACAATCTTGACCCCAATTGCCACAAACGGCTAGAAATAATTCTCTTTTGATCTTCGTTAACTCGAAACTATGGAGATAATTTCACAGACACATGCACATAAGAAAAAAGGTTGGGCTTGCCATAAACATAAATATAGAAAAACTTACATATCTCACCCTGTTTCATACTTATTCACTGAAGTAGGTTTTTACACGACAATTAGTTTTGATTTTATTATTATTTTGATTAATTCCGCGTCAATTGGTTATTTTATTTTATTCGCCTGGTATATTAGTATAGCGCGATATGGCTATGGTTTTTCTAAGAGATCGTGAACTATCGAATTGTGGACTCCCGTTGTCTTATCTCTGTTTTTTCACTTGAAGCGTTCAATCTTTGGTTTGCAGTTGCTTAGTTTAATGTTTTCTGAAGTTCACTACATTGATTGGAAACTCTCATCATTATTGTACGATACTGTGATTCGATGGACTTCTGAACCTCACTTTTGAGAGAAACATTACCGGAGTAACGAATATGATACTTGGCTAGTGTTCTAAAACTGAATGACTTATAACCTCATTTCTGAGCGTACTTGCTTGACTTCTGAACACCGAATGATTGTTTTGATATGAAAACTCGCGCTTTTTATACTATTCAACCCTATCTCGCGTCATGCGTTTAATTGGTTTCTTTTCAAAATGAATCATGGTCATAAAAAGTAATGGCTTTGTTTTGTTCATTGCACGCATTGATAAATCGCGGGCTGCTAGCTATGCTGTTATTGAGTTAATTTCATTTGTCGGTCATAAAATATCGAATTGATAGTGTTTTTATGTGGTACAATTACATTGAATCCGTTTTTATGATCGCGCTGTGATGTAAACAAGTGGCAATCAATAATCTTGTTTACCATCCTAGATGAGTTATTTATGAATCCGGTGTACAAGGGTTGTTTCTTGATCATTATTTTTAAGTGCATTTAATTGTCTTCCAAGGATGAAATATGTTTTTACGAGCCTATATTATATCAGTTTTCAGTCAAGCATGTAAAACCTATTGAACTTTTCTAGCTATCACGTTCTTATTTAGCATATTATGTTGTTTTGTAGGGAAGAAAGTTTTTCTGTAATTACAGGGCGTAACACTTTTGAAGATACAGTTCTGTGCATGAAAAAGTCGTATAGCAGTTATAGGCTATTGTGAGTCAGGCTTGTCAATCTCAATTAAACTCCTTATCGACTTTGACAAGTCTTTGACAAGTAGTGTCAAAATTGAAACTATTTTTGTCAAATGTGTACGTGTACTACTTTTTTATTGAATCTGGAACATCATAGGCAGGTTAACACCATACAAACCTTGTACAACTTTTTCATGCACAGAACTGTACAGCTGGAACTTGAATTTTTCTCTAACTCTCAGATGCAATTCAGTTCCGACAAAAATTTATTAAAAAAATATCTGAGAAATTTCTGGGAATAGATATGAAGTCATACTCGAAAAAAAAGTCAGATTAGGGAGTAGAAACTGAAATGATATATACAGGATGATCTGAAAAATAATTACTAATGGTAGTTTTTTCGAGTATAACTCAGACCAATTTCCAAATTCTCCTGATATATTTTTTCAATTATTCTTTGCTAAAAATGAAAAAAAAAGTTTTAGCTGTATCTCCAAAAGTATGAAAATTTTTTAGCGAATCATTACAGATTGATTTGATCCATCAATCAGAACATTTCAATTGAATAATATCACCAATTTCGATTTGTTTATTCTGGAAAATGGAAATGGTAGTAGTGTGCCGTGACCAGAAAAGAGCAAGACAAACTTTCTGTTTGACAAGCAGTGATTTTCATGGTGTTTCTGTCGAAATGGATAATAATACATATTCAAATACAGATATTTTAAATTTTCATAGAAACTTGCTTTTATTTCGGAAACCAGACAATTTAGTTATAGGAACATGATACATCATTTGGAAGTAACTTTTATTGTCTTTCAGGATATTCGATGATATACAGGGTGTTCCATTTTGAAAAATGTACTTTTCACCATTCGTGTATCTATCGGAAAAATCACAAATGTTGACGGACCCTGTATAATGGAGAACGAACTCCCTTAAACATAAATAATGCACAGAACATTGATAAACTACACCCAAAATTTCGCTGTGTTCGAGTCCAAATATCGCAGTAATAAACATTTGATTAAAGCTATGTTTTGCACAAAAAATAAGGAAATCAATTAAATTCTCGAAAACCGCTTGAGGTAGGTATAGGGAAGTATCATACAGAAATGATCGTGAAGCAATAGCAAAGTGAAAAATGCAATAATATACAGGGAGTCCTATCTAAAAAATCAAAGTTGTTGCTACTTTACAATATAAGCGGCAACGCAGCAGCGCTGAAAATATTTTAGATCGATAGAAAAGAACTAATTACTCAGTAAACCAATTTTCAAAGTTATCCTGTGCCCGTTCTCCAGAAACGTCTAATTGGCCATCGAGTGGGGGACACCCTGTATATATGTATATATATATATATATATATATATATATATATATATATATGATATATATATATATATATGTTATATCAGAATCCTGAATGATCCCATTGTCCCAAGATTGCATCATCTTCTACGCCGTATCTTTTTCTACGCAGTTCGACAGGAAACCAGTCAACACTTCTCAAGGTGCCCTAGATGAACGACGCCATGCACCGTCAGCACTCCATAGTCTATAAAGGAGGATCCCAGACTCCAGGAGAGCATTCTTTGATATCAATTGCTATTCATAGTTACTCATTAGCATTCACTGAATCCGATACATATTGTATTGTATAAATATTCATCCCAGTTATTCATACTGCGGATTAGTTGTAATTAATAAAATAAAGTTCTTTTTTAAAAAGACGTATAAGTGAAAAACCCCATAACATATATATTACGATAATAATAATCAAAAGATAACATTGTTATAAATGTATAGATAATAAAAGATTCATCGGGATATATAACACCGTCACATGGTAAAACACAGATAATAGAAGTTTTTTTTAACGAGATACAATACTTATAAATAATAATCAAAAGATAAAATAATTAAAGGAAAAAGATCCTTCGGAAAAAAACACAGTGACATGGTAGAACACATACATAGATTTTTCAAACCAGGCAAAAAATGATAAATGATATAAATAAAATAAATGTTTATAGAATCGGTAATATAGTTACAAATGCGACCAGCTTCTTTGTTACACCAGACTTCAGATACAGGTAGAGAGTAGCATAAGAAATGCCTTATTTCTTGCTAACATTTAATAATGAATTTAGGTGGGCTTCCCGCAACGCTTTTTGCAGACTTTCTTCTGACCAGAGTGCACGATCACTCTTTTTTGGTAAGTATACACCATCTGAAAAAAAACGAAAAAAGTACCTCATTTTGTTTCAATAAATCCAAAAACAGGCAAAACGGATATTATTCATTTTGCCTGGTGTTATCCCGTTAACCCGTCAGCCCATTTCCCGTTATCCCGTTAACCCTTCTAATGATCTACAAAATATTCAATAACCGTATTGATTGATTTGTTGAAAATATAAACAGGATGTTCATAAAATCAGATGTGGAATCATCTGCGACTGAAAGATAAACTTGAGTCACTATCTTCCATCGTCAAGATAACCTCTTGTGGGGTATTCATGTTGAAAAGGGAAACATTCTCAATTGAATATTGATAGAAATATTTTTCTGTGAATTGAAAAATCCACGATTAAAATGAAGTTATTTTTTGTGAATGTCTAACAGAAAACAACTACTTCCCCGGCTAAAGCCACGCTGGACATTGAACTACATCTGATAGATATTCTGAAAAGGCCCTACTTCAAAAGAAAAAATCCGAAATTGAAAATTTGCATTTTCATTCAGATAGTTATTTGATTTTCTATTGCAGTCTTAATTAAGAACTCATAAAGATGAATGAGGCAAAGAAGAATGTTTTCCAAAAGAGAGTACTCACCAGAAATCATTCGTAACATTGACGCAGGAGAGACATCGCATTCTCTAGGTCTCCAATACATTTTTATCGACGAAAATCTATTTCACGCTTCCACGATCATCAGGAAGACCAGAAGAAATGGGAAACACATTTTCAAGAAGAAATCTCATTTTGCAAAGATGGAAAAAGTTAGAATGATTTCTTTTGGAGAGACAGTTTGAAATTAGTGTTTTCTGACATTAAAACCTGTCATGGGGTATGATAGATTGATTTGTTGAAAATATAAACAGGATGTTCATAAAATCAGATGTGCAATCATCTGCGACCGAAAGATAAACTTGAGTCACTATCTTCCATCGTCAAGATAACCTCTTGTGGGGTATTCATGTTGAAAAGGGAAACATTCTCAATTGAATATTGATAGAAATATTTTTCTGTAAATTGAAAAATCCACGATTAAAATGAAGTTATTTTTCGTGAATGTCTAACAGAAAACAACTATTTTGGATTTTTTTTTTCGAGTTACGTATTGATTGTTCTGAACTATCGTCCAAAATATCCTTAAGTACACCCAACAGAGATTCAAGAAAGCACGAATTTTTTAATACACCATTTAGAAAAACAAAACTCTCCCATTTGTAGATTGGTGAGAACTTTTAATAGCCACTGTGATGACATCGCAAAGTAGTAGGGCTATGTCACTACGAGCGCACCTCTCCGGTCATGGTCCCGCGGTTTCATGAGAGAGGTGGGGGATGGTGGTTGTATGTGGGGTAGGGAAAAAGGTGGGGGGGATGAGTGGCCTGTGATTGGTCGGAATGGTGGCAGCCATGTTGTGTATGGGAGTGTGTGATTGAGAGTGGGAGGTGGGGAGAGCTGTGATAGGTCGTGAGCGTGGTGATAGCCGCCGGCCGTTATCCAATAGCCGAGCAGCATATTGAAATGGGGGTGTCAACCAATATCCGTCAACGGCATTGGTTGGGAGGAAGTGTCACGTGATCAGTGAATGGCGGCGGCCATTTTGGAAAGTGGGAGGAGCCAGCGATGATGCGGCTATGACTCAACCGACAAGTCTTTGCAGGAATATTATCTACGTCAGCACTTCTTATCAGTTGTTTATTTAAGCGACCGGATATCGGCGGCATCCTTTGTTTACATTGAGATAAGATATCGGCGGCGGCATCCTTTGTGAAAGAGTTTGTTTACATTAACAAGATAAGAGAGTATGCAGCTGCACGCTCGAACCGTGGGATAACTTCATTCAAAGTCATATGATTACTATTCGTATTTGTATCTAAGCTAACTAAGGCACTGTCGGCGACATGGAAGCAGGACGAATAACTTTTAAAACGTCACCATATATACAGGGTGGATCGAAAGAGTGTTTAGAGGAGGAGAAGA
>JAFIRS010004387.1:0-89179 GCA_018342105.1 Gonioctena quinquepunctata
CAATTGATACCTGAAAAATTTTAAAAGTTTTTTAAAAAGGCATTACGGAATCCATGTTTAGACGAAACCTATTTTAAATTTTGTGAAAAATTATTTCATCTATTCTTATTTATAAAACCCGTTTTATAGTACATTTTATCTATTAAATTTATATTAATTTTTTAAAAGGAAATTTTTTATTACAAAGAAAAACCCCCAAAGTAGATTCGTTTTTATTTTATTGATAATGGAACCATTGTATGATTCCATGTCAGTATATATGTTTTTCGGGGAAAATGTGATTTGTCTGAAACCTATATGGATACTCCCTTTTAAGGTATTTATATTATTAAAATTTCTTCCAAAATATTTATATTTATACTATAATGACAAAAACATTCCCTTTAGAATTTAAAGTAAGTACTTTTCCCATTTAACCCATTTTTTTTGGTACACATTTGAACCATCCCACAAAAAAGTGCAACTTAGGGGGACATTCATGTGCTTTTTGCTATTTGTAGTCAATCACTGTAACCTGAATTCAAAAAACCCCCGCAAATAAACACATTTATTCATTCTATTCTATTTTCCAAAACGTTTCATCCTATATTTTTTTTTTGGTTTCAAAATTATCGACCCTGGTCTACAAGGGTAAAATCGAAAGAAAAATCGAATCGAGAAACCTTTCACCAATTGGGGTATAAAAATTTTGCAAACTATTTTAAAATGGGAAATTTGGGAATTAAAAATATTTATTTTAACACCTGTTTATCTAAAAATTTTTTTTATATACCTAATAAATGACATTCTTTTAAATTAACTATCGACCAAGAATTTTGTCAATGGGGGTAAACTTCAAATTGAAAGTAACGTTTTCGATGTGAATTTCCATCTTTTACAAAGGTTTAAAAAAAAACGCACGAGTACCTTTGATGGAGAACGAAATCTCTCGCACGTTTCCATAATTTTCTTGATTATTAAAAATGCATAAAAATTGAGATTTAAAACAGCTACAGTTGTTCATTAGTACGATTAACCTACAACTGTAACGTCCAGTGTTCTTTTCCCGAGTAATGAAAGGACACACCAGTTTAGTAACATGATTCACCCAGATCAACTGACAATTGGATTTTTATGACAGAAACTTTTTAAACAAAACCAAAAATTTGATATTCACCTAATCCGGAGCTACAACTGAATTTTTTTAACAAACATGTTTTTCCCTCTTTTTTTTTTGAATTATTTCAAAAGAGGAAAAAAATTAAAAAAAAAAATTGTGGGAAAAAAAGGCCCCCTTTTTTTCGTATGAGGTGAAAAGTTACTTTCAACTAAGACCGATATTTTCTTTTAACCACAATAAAATTTTTTAATTATTTCAATGCTTGCGTGTATTGAAAAGGGGACTCATAAAAGTTTAATAAATAAATGATGAAAAATGACGTAAGATTTTAAATTTTTTTTCCTTTCCCTTTCCAATTTGAAGAACTTTTGTAATTTTTTTAAACAAATTAAAATAAAAACTCAAATTACAAAACCAAGGTTCCGTAACTTTCGGTTAAAAACTTAGTTGCAAAACATCATTATATAGGTATGCCTGGTTTGCAGAACTTTGCAATTTTCGTCCCAAAAAAAAAAGAAAAAAAGTTTTGAAAAATTCAAAAAGTTGGTTCATCGCAGAGTCCGCAAAATTTTTTAGTTTGTTTTTATTAATGCACTAACATACCATTGAAGTTTGAAAAATTTTGGAATTAAAGTTAATTGATTATATATCTACTGTTATAAGTTCCCAAACTTTTAATTTTTAGTCGAGGACATTTACTTTACAAACATTTTGTAATTGGCTATTGGAAGATGACCAAAGCATACAGGCTTTGTAAAGTACTGAATAAATTATTTTAAGCCAAACATCCATTTTTAGGAATTCCCAAAACATGTCGATTTTTATCTCAATTTGCCATTTTTAAGGGGGAAAATTTAAAAATTTTAATCCACGTTTGCAATGGCGTCCACGACTTTTTTTTTAAATGGAATAACTATATATTATTCAATTTTGGAACTCCATGGAAACTGATTTCAAAAAAAAATCACATCAGGTTTGATACAGTGCCGTTAAATTCAGTGCCTGTAAAGTGAAATCTAAAAAAATTTAAAAGAATAATTTTTGGAAAGAAGCCGAAGGTCGAATTTTATTTTATTTGAGCATACTTTTAAATTTAATTAATACATACAAATATTCGTCAGAAGAAATTCGTCATCATAATTTTTTAATGAGCTCCCTTTTCATTACCGAATGAAAAGGTTTTTATGAGTTTGGTGAAATGAAAATAAAATAAAAAATACTGAATTCAATTGATTGGGGAAAAACAATAATGAAAATTAGTAGAAGAAAGATTTTGTATTAAGTGTTATTCAATTGATTAGCAAATCCGACTAACGTCATCATCATGTTCCAAAAATTAAAATATTGATTGTTGAGAAAAAACATAAAAAGGTTGGAAAATGGGAAAAATTATAGGCGAGTATTTATATAGTCAGGTAACGGGAAATTTACAATAAAAAAGAGACATGTTTATAATTATAACAGATTTTTTGGGGTTCAACAATAAAGGTGTTGAAGATACCTAAGACCTATGGGGGAAATTTCAAGAAAACCAAATTCAAAGTCAAACATCAATTTGGGAGGGATGATTTGAGGAAAAAATAATCAGATTTCAGAAATAGTTTAAAAGGTTAGAAAAATTGGTGAGGGAAAATCAAGGATGATCCTTTTTATGGAGGGAAAGAAATTTATCCTAATTAATTTGGGAGTTAAGGCGAAGTCATTTTTGGCTAATTTTTTTAGAGATCTCAGATCATAAACAATAAAACTACCTGAGACTGAAGATCTGGAATCTCTGAAGAATTACCCAAAAAATGACCTTTGCCTTAACTCCCAAATTAATGGAATAAGATTTATTTTTTCATAAAAGGATCATCACTTAATTCCTTACTAATTCTTTTCTTTTTCTAACCTTTCAAACTCTTTCTGAAATCTGAATTCATTTCTTACTTCCCTCAAGTTAAATCACCTCCCAAATTGATGTTTACACTTTCATTTTACCGTAAACATTAGATTCCCATAGGCCAAATGAACGCAGTAAGATCTCGCAATTACTGTAAAAAAAAATGTATTGAAAAAAATAAAATGGGCAAAGTGTACCATAAAAGCTGTGCATCACGTGTAGTTTGCTGTGAAAATAAACTGATGGAAAAAGACACAACAAATACTCCCGGTATGGGGATGAAGGAATCTAATGATAAATCAGTATGGCTATGGTTTCAGCTTAGAAATAAAAAAAAAGATGGAAAGACTGATTTGAAAAAGAATGCCCAAAAAGGCTCCTGGAAGGTAAAACTTAATTATAAATTATTAGAGGACAATATCAAATTGCTTCAAAAAACAAATCACCCTTGAAGAAAAAGGAAACAGTTAAAAAAAGAGCTGGAAACAAAAAATGAAGCTGATAAAACTAAGATAGGAAATAAAAACACACATGTTTACAACCAAAAGGAATCCCATACAAAAAATAAAAATCATTACTCTTTCTTTCACTCTGAAAAAGATCATATCTCAGTAGGTCGTCCACAAATACAGGTGATCCAAGTGTGAATGAAATAGTACCACAAATGATCAAAACACAAAGGGACTCAGAAAATATCAATAAACAAACTTCCACAAATACCTTTTCAGCCGAAACCAAACAAAAAATGGATGAAATCATCAACCTAGAAAATCACAATGAGGATAATTTCACGAAAGTAACCAGACGTAGGAGGAGAGTCATGGAAGGAAGCGGAAACGGAGATAATCAGTTCCATGGAAGGGATGATAACGACAAGAAAATATGGCTGTTCCTAACCAGCATTCCAGACATAATTAAGGAAGAGAACATAGAAAAATATATAAGAAGCCGCACCAACTCCACAAAAATAAGTGTAAAAAAACTACCAACCAGAAGCTCCAGACGGGACAACCAATCCTTCATGGTCGGAGTAGAACCTCATCAGAGAACAAATATATGAAAACAGTTTTTGGCCAAGAAATGTCATATACAGTCGTTTCAATTTCAAGCTGGGACAACATTTTCTGGACAATCCACATCAATCTCAACAGGCAGATGAAGAAAAAAAAAGACCAAACACATTTTTATGAAAATGTTCATGTTTTTTTTTTTTAATGTGTTTAATGTTTTGTTGAATTTTAATCCTAGATATAATATGATAAATTAGATATACTACAAATGTAAATGTATGATTGTCAGGTGAATGATTTTATTCATCCCGATCTTTCACTCATCTTCGATCTACCTGTATGACTAGTCTAATAAAGTAGTTACATCTGTGTATTGATACTTGTTACAACATATTTGTATTGCTACATTAACAGATGAATGAATATATTTCTATTTCTATTTCTATGGTCTTAGGTATCTTCAACACGCTTTATTCGTTGAACCTAAACATCTGTTATAATTATAAACATGTCTTCTTTTTTTTAACATTTCCTATTTTCTGACTATGTAAGTACTCGCTTATCATTTTTCCACATTTTCCAACCTTTGTTATGTTTCATCTCCTATCAATCAGAGTATTTAATTTTCAGGAAGCACTGATGATGACGTTAGTCGAAAGCGCTTTGCTAATCAATTAAATATACACTTAATATAAAATCTCCTCTTCTACTTACTAAATTTAATGGCAATGATAGCTTCAAACAACGACCAAATTAAATGTCCAAATTGTGCACTGTTCGCTATCTGACAGTAGCCAAGATGATAAATATATTTTTTTTGAACATTGTCACAAAAACCTTGTATCTCGTGACGAATCTTCTAAATTCTCCGGCCTATCAACATACACTCTTCTCCCCACAAGAAGTAATCAAGTGGTATCAAATCTGGAGATCTAGCTGGCCACTCAATCGGTCCCTTCTCCTTATCCAACAATTCGGATACACCACATCTAAATAGTCGCGGACAGCTGCTTTCATAATGGGAGATGCACCATCTTGTTGGAAAAATAAATCAGTTCTCGGAAGAAAAGGTTCCTCTAGATCTGGATACAAAGCTATTAGTGCAGGAATAAGGTCGAATCGAAGAAAATATATTGCACCAGTAAGTTCGCGTCAAAGGAATAGGAACCCAGAATTCTTCCGTCGACTATGCCACAACATACATTCACTTTCTGTGGATTTTGAGTGTGATACCCAATCATCCATCGGGGATTTTCAGTAGCCCAAAAACGGCAATTTTGCCTATTGACGTGGCCCTTCAAAACAAACGTAGCCTCGTCAAAAAAAATATATTTTTTACAAAATTATTATCATAATTGCATAGCTGTTGCAGTTGTTTGCAGAATTGATTTCGCCGATCAAAGTCTTCTTCATTCAGCTCATGGATGAGACGTACCTTATAAGGATGGTGCTTTGCTTCTCTCTGGGTGCGCATTCTGTCTCCAAATCCTATCATGCAAAAAAGTTCAATTCTTTCTCGTTCATTTAATTTAATCATTTTCCATGAAATGACAAAGTATCTACTCAATAATGTATCGACAAACGATGAGATATATTATTCTTTAAAGAAATAACTTCACAAACACTATTCAGCAATAAAAACAAAATTCTGGTCGCTATGGCTACTGTCAAGTGATGGAAATAGTCAGATAGCAAACAGTGCAATTTGAAAATTTAATTTGATCGTTGTTCAAAGCTATCATTGCCATTAAATTTAGTATTTTCATATTTCAAAATAGTTTTCTTATTTTATTTTCATTTCACCCATACTCATAATCACCTTTCACATTCCGTAATGAAAATGTAGTTGCCATTAAAAAAATACCGATGACGTCATTTCTCCTACACGAATCATTCTGTATGTATCAATTAAATTTGAAAGAATGCCCAAATAAAAATAAAATTCAACGGCTTCAAACTTTCTTTCCAAAAATTATTCCTTTAAGTTTTTACGAATGTATCCAATTTATCCACTGAATTTAACGGACGCACTGTATACAAACCATATGTGTGATATATTTTTGAAATCAACTTTCCATGGAGATTCCAAAAATGTTATAATATATAGGGTGTTCCCTTTGAAAAAATTGTCGCGGACGTCATTAGTCAAACGTAGGATCACCCTGTATATCTAATTTTTCCTTATACATGTGGAAAATTGAGATAAAAAATCGACCTGTTTCAGAAGATTCCTCAGAAATGGATAGTTTGGCTAGAAATGAATTTATTCAGTACTTCACGAAAGCACTGTATAATGATATGAGCGGTTGACTGTAGATAATAGAAATTCGACGCGCCCCACGATTTTATTTTGGTCTGATCAATGCCCTATATTGATGAGGAGAGTTGTGTGATGACTGGTAGCTTTTAGTACATTATCTGCATCATTATTATGTTTGTATTGTATTTCTCCAAACCTTACATTTTGAGGAAAAGTGCAATAACTCAACAACGCCGTAACCGAATTTCAAAAACTGTACATGAAATGTTATCAGAATTCCACTAAGAATCTGAATATGTGATGATATCCAGAGTATTCCATTAAAAAAAAATGTTGGTTGGAAGCACCTACATCAAACACCTTTTTAGCTCCTATGAAATCCTGAAACATTTTCATCAGTCTCAATATTAATAATCAAAACATAAGATTTCACAAATGAGATAGTTTTCTAAAAATAAGCTGACAAGGTGTAGCGTCAAACCAACTGAAGAATACAAATGATAGAATTTTGATTCGCGAGGAAATCGACATTATAACAATTAAGTCTGTGACTAAAATTTGGATTTTTTTCGTGTGTACAATATTTCTGATTTCAATAGGAAGAGAGTGATAGGCTTTGATTGCTCTATACTGGGTCCGTTTTTCAAAGAATGATGAGTTGTGATGAGATATCCTGAGTTCATTTCTATATCTAGTATTAATTGTCATTTGGTTTGAATATGAATCACAGTTTCTTGTGAAAATATTATAATGTTTTTTGAAAAAGTGACTAATTTTACAAAATGGGATGTACACGATGACTCATTTTGCAATTTCAACATACGAATAATTCTTTTTTGAGCTTTGAAGATTTTTTCTGAGTGAGTGGAACTTCCCCAGAAGATGATGCCATTTTATTCATGGTGTACTGTATTCTACTAGTCAAGCCCTTTCATTTGATATCCATATTGAGGGGGTTGTATTGACTGTCTAAACTCTATGATCCGCCATTTTGTTCCGGACGCCATCTTGGATTTGGAATTTTTGCATTGTGTACTGTATTGAAAAGGGAAACATTCTCAATTGGATATTGATAGAAAGATTTTTCTGTGAATTGAAAAATCCACGATTAAAATGAAGTTATTTTTTGTGAATGTCTAACAGAAAACAACTACTTCCCCGGCTAAAGCCACGCTGGACATTGAACTACATCTGTATATTCTAGTACCTCATTCAATATCCATATTGAGGGGGCTGTAAAAAAATATGCTATCCGCCATTTTGTGGTGGCGGCCATCTTGTATTTACAATGATACTGAATACACATAATTGTATTGTCATCAGAACTCAAAGTTTGTACCAAATTTCAGATCAATTGGTCGAAAGGAAGGGGGTAAAATTTCAATTACTAGATTCAACCCACACAAAGACACTAAAAAGGCAAGTAAATAAAACCGTTTAAAAAAATGGTGAAACGTGCGAGAATAATGAAAATAATCAAAATCTGAATAATGAAACTTAAAAAAAATGTAAAGAAAAATGAAAATTGCACTAGTTTTGAATTTTTGAATTGGACTACATTTTTTATGGCTGTCAAATATGTTTTTAAACGAGTTTATAGATGGAGCACTAAGTTCACTTTCGTTTTGTTACATATATTTCATGTCTCCAACTATACTAACCCTGTGTCATAATAATCTAATGGCCTTTATTCCGATGGTATCTCATCGGTATTTTCTCATAGATTTGATATCTCCCCGCTATTCCAATAGGAATGCCCCTTTTTGTTTTGATTGTTTGAATTCTAAAATTTATACCCACCAACACCAGGGTTTCAAATTTTCGAAATCGCCCGAAGCCCTCGGAAAAAATTTAGACCCCAAAAAAACGCGCCAATCTAGTATTCTAGACCGCCGCCATGAACGAACCTTCCGAATAGCCATCGGCCCAGAACACCAAAACAAAAAAAAAAAAAAAAATACGAATTCGAACCAACCCACATTAAACATCCTTCCGAACATATCACACCCCATGGAAACGCTTCATTATAACCATTTCCTTTGCATTTATAGCCATGCTGCAGCTCTGTACCACCATTAAAACATAGGCCGGAACCCCACCCGGTCATCCCCGTCACCTCCAACCATCCGTTGTGTTACCTGAACAGGCGAGCAACACCACAGTACGCCAGCAAGACTTCGTCCCTCCCAAACATTGCATCTCTATGTCGTCTACCATTCTGTAAGATTCCCCATACATCCCTTCCGGCAACGGCTGAGAGCTCCATCCCAGCCCCAGCGCCACCAAATCCGGCCCCGTTATCAACCAAAACTGCCCAAGACGAATCGACGAAACAACAAATGTCCCGCGTATCTTTAACATTCATCCCCAAAACGCACCATCCACAAGCACATAATCCGGCGCTTCACAATAAACTTCATCTAGATTCGGTAGATGTATTATATCGAAACCCGGGTCAAAATCATCCGTTTTCGCCGTTAATTCCATAAGGTTCAATGGTACTTTTGCCCACCAGCGAGCTCAAGTGTCAAAGTTGCCAGATCATCGCGGCCGTGCGAAGTGGGGTTGAACCAGCGACCGCCCAAATTCGCCGCCATTCGCTCTATTTACGATAACATTGCGTCATATTCGTACGATAGTGATGAATTAATCATAATATTCATTGACGAAGCATACGGATTCGTATTCTTCATGCAAAGCAGCGGCGACTGATCCCAACACCTCTAGGGAATTACTGGCGGATTCAGCAAAAGCTTTCATTAACGGTAATACGATCATCAGTGCCGATTGGCGAACGGATGATATCGTCGCAAAATAATATGCGTAGGCTCGGTTTTCACGACAATAAGAATATTGAAACGTAATGCATTTCAGTTGATCGTATATAGATACTGAGACCACCGATCAGAAATCAGAGAGGTTAATTCATAATGGATCTCAATTTGCCGATTAGCGTGCGGATTCGATATATTGAATTCCTCCAGTAGCTTCGACACGAATTGATCTCAACACCGAGCGGGATCAGATGGTGCCATCGACGTCGTTGATGTCGGACGATATCGTCGGTCGACAACAGAGCCGATATGCAGATTTTCGTAGAACGTCGATTCGGCAGTCATTGGCGACGATCATCGGCACCGGTTCTTCAACACGCTATACAGTTGGCTCATCATTTCATCGAACGATCGGTCATCGGCAAAGTTGTCATCGATTGTCGATCGTTACACCGGTTTGTTCAGTACCGACCGAAGGTTTAGCCGTTTTCGACGACTCGATGAATGATCGACAAAGTTTGGGCAACGGTGCAATATTATCGATTGTTGTCGGCGCCGATTATCGCATCATTAGAAAACATATTGAATTGCCGATACCACGAACGTTCGAGACCGATGAAACACGTCGCGAGCTCAAATGTGACGGGAGTTCAATAGCCGATCGGAGGTAGCATGCAAGTGAGAAATACGACATCATCAAAATAAAATACAAAATATTTGACCATAATACAGGCTGAACGTCGACGGAGTGATCACGAAAGATGATCATGACAATATTCGGTCACGATTATGCATGGATCAATGTGGCCTTCGAATCAATGTTATTACGTGATGGCTTCGAAGAACGACGAATCAAACCGATTATCAATGGCGCAATTAGTCGATCGTCATCGATTAGCGATTCAGCATCGCACCAATAAAATGATTGAAGACCGAGCCAGTTGTAGGAAAGCCGAAGATCGAGAAATAGTTACGGTTGGTCGATGAAATAGGTCTCATCAATACCCCAGATTATTTTCGTTCACGGAAAATTGACGAGTTTTACATTCAATAATTGGAGGAATAAGAGTGATGACTGTCGATGATGACAGTAGCCCGATAGCCGACGTCGCGCCAAAAGTAAAACGATGAGAACGTAAAGTTCGGAATATCACAGATTCAAACATAAAACCAGTCGCGGAACAGTGCGAGCACAATATCAACATCATGATGCGCATTTATACGGCAGCCACATACGAACACGCCAGCAGCATTCAATAACGTTAGTTCTTCACCATGCGCTCCATGGGTTTTCCGATCAGGCAGCGATACCCGCGACCCGATCACTTCATTAGAGTTTTATGGCAGTTCAATTACCGACCATATCTTCTGTTAGCGACAGGAAAACAGAAAAGGAGTGTCAATGTAAATAAAAGCTCAAGTTTCTTCACCGTCAATAGATCATCCAAAATATACGATGACAGTCAGCAGTTCAAGCAACAGCAGTCATGATGACAATCTCTATATTTCCGAATATTCGTTACATAAAATCTGAAAAATGAATGGGGAATTACCGAGAGCCAACGTTGTCAGTGTCGATTTGCGAATGATTTTCATGGAATCCGCGGATCAATTTTCAACCAGCTTGGTGACACCGTATTTAAAATGTTCAGGTAACCGGACGAAAAGACGGTGGTTCTTCGAGGTGCGCATCGATAGAAAATGGCGCATGCGACTACATCGTTACGGCCATGATCGGTAATATATGCCAGCCGCTCGAAATACCGATTCTTCCGTTGTTCGAAAGGAGAACGATTGAACACGAAAACATAAGCCTGGCACTTCGGAGAGCCTTTTCGAGTTTCAACAAGAGTGGGGTTGCAGAGGCGAGCTGGTTCGAACAACATATCGTTAATACGAATGATGATTTTAGCGAGCGATAGCAATGGTGAATGAAGCAAAATATTTTAAAATTTTCATCGTGCCGATACAGAATAAAACAATTTTACGGGATACAACAGCTGAATATTGCGCCGTTACCGACATGACAGTAAAGATCATCGAATGAGATTGCCGAAAGAAATTATTAGAGCAGAACGTACACTGCTGCATGTCACGAAAATTACGGAAATTTTACGCCAGTCACTACGATCATGGCGATAGATGTTACCTCGAGACGATTGGGAAAATATCAGGGTATATACACACCACGTTCGTTCCTTTCTCATCGTATCATTGCAAGGTCATTGAAACGTCTCAACACATGTCAAATTATCTCGATTCTGTGCGAAATTAACCACGAAATATGATACTTCGAACTAACCACAGCGGGTGAATGCCGCATTGGGTGCCGATTAAAACATTCTTCAAAGGAACGGCGAGAATATTGCCGATACTATGTTACCAATCATCGAAAACATTGTTACGCAACTCGAAAAAAAATCGAAGGATACGTAGATCGTCAACTTTTATTCAATCAATAACCTCCTTTATTCGCGGTTATTAGCGGGGAAACCGAAATGAAGATATTAACGTTACGTATCAGATCATCACATTCCCCTACCGAAAGTTACATACATATCGCCGCCCATTCATATGACTATTATTGCGAATATGTTATCATTCATTTAAAAGCCACTGATCCTTTTCAAGATGCCAATAGATTCGACATACAATATTCAAAGACTACGATCTTCCAGACTTCGCGATGCATTACATCTGTATTCACTCCAGATCGTAATATCGTTTCTGAAATACGAGAAATGACCGACGAAGATGGCAGCGACAGCCCGTTTTGAAAACAACGCAGCCGAGCGATCAAACAAGGGTATTTCAACGAATGACGGACCGGTCGCCATGATGCGCCACATTACAACGAAGCGAGAACAACGATCAGTTGTTATTTGATAATGACGAAGTTATCTTCACCGAAATTGCTGGAGAAATCGAACGCCAACACTGCTCGCCAGACGCTCAGCGGTCCATGACGAAAATAATTCACGTGATTGAACGCTTCGTCGAGTACGCAGAATTACCTGCGCAGGTTAATACGGAGAGAATTACACGAAAAAATACTGTCACCTCGTGATCACAAAATAACGCATCACGAACTGGCCTCATCACAGTCATATCGTTCATAATATGTTAGATCAATGACGTCAGAATGAATTCATCATCAATAAAATTCACAATGCCGTAGAATCAAAGACCAAAGATTAACGTTTTCAGCGAACAGTACAACGCAACGCCGTTTCATAATAGCCGTTGCTAATACGCCATATCATCGACAACACGTCACCGTATCTGTGGTAAAGGACCCGAAAACATGCTCACAAATGACGATACGTAAATGAACGTCATCAATATCAAATCTCCAGCACTGGCGGTATTTCCTCAACCACTGCAGTTATGATGGAACCAAAAGGATGACCAGATCGGCGCCATCAATGTCATTGTAGACCAAACAGCGCCGAGGATCGATTAATAAAATTCAGCCGTTCAGTCGAAATGCTCAAGGCCGTTTCGTCTCCTGGCTCAGTTATGAATGGCAAGCACAAATCAAGCCATTGCCGCCGGACCAGCGATGTGTCAGTTCACCGAAATCGACTATACAGACAAAGGCGTTCCCACCCGTTCATACGTGGAAATGCATTTAATAAAAGGCGAAACATACAAAAAAAAGAATTCAGAATTCATTATATCGCACCACGATAATGACCATCCGTCAACACTTCTCCTCAACGGCGAAGTAAAGCCAGAATGTCATCCATTATACTTCATTGATATATCGAGACGTCATACCGATTATGAATTACCAGCCATACAGCTCGACGGTTCGACGACCAAATGGGTTTCAGCAATATATGCGACAGAAAAATCATGGTGAAAAGGCTTTCATAGTTGAGTATTGAAAGGCTCGATTGTATACTGTATTGATAGCCGAAGAATTCACCGTTCGCCATCATTTAGTTTCGCCTGCTTCATATCGATCGACCAATCGTACCCATATCGAAAATATGTCGCGATTTTCATCACCAGAGAAACCAGGATTTAGGGAACATCTTCGAGAGCATGACCGTGAACCGACGAGAAAACACCCGATCGTATTATTAATTTACACCTTCGTTAAAGTTGCAGCTACTATACCACGACAATATACGTCTACTTTGCAGTATGAATGTTTCGATCAGATATATTCGCGCAATCGATTTAACCTGTGTCATGGATGCACGATTACCGCCGCGAATGAGAAAATGTTATAAGCCGAGTGTCATTGAACGAACTATTGCTCATTTATAGTCAATATATGTTGTGTTGATTTAATAAACATCACCATTAACAAGTTGGCAAAAGATAGTTCATTACTTCGCGTTTTTTCCATTGCCAGCAATCGGAATATGGCCAATTATGAAACAGAATGTACCGAAACGATGAAATGGATGGGATATAATCGCAATTGTGGTCAACGAAATAATATGAGTTCGTGAAGATAGCCAAGTCACTTCATACGGACGACTTGCCTGGAAATACGAGCGAAAGCGTTAAATATTGATACTAAATCGTATTCAGCGAACATTTCAGTTACCTATCAATACATCACGGTTGTAGATCAGAACAATGACATAAACATGCAATTTAAATATTTGACGACCATATGGGTCGGGATGATGGGCAGGAAGTCAATTTTACCCACGACTGCCGTCATTCCTCATTGATATTGACGATACATCGGTCATGATTTTCAGTTTCAATATTAAAAGTTATGAAAACATTTTTTTCTGTGGATAATTGGGAATATTACCGAAAGTATATACATAACAAATACGCTTCATTAAAATATTGCGTTAACGAGATAATTAATAGCAGTAAATACACTAAACAATTTCAGAATCGTACTGTGTAACTGTTCTCAAAACATCAAATCAGTGAGAATATCAACAAATAGATACTGCAGACCGAGTGTTCGATGACAGTATCAGGTTTGTTTCTCCCATTAACAGGTCAGGTAATCGTCTCGAGTTCAATTCCACGATGTTTCGGCAGAATTGTTCTCCTCATCATCGGATGATCTGTCGATCGAACCGACTTCATTTTGTTGTCTTTAGCATTCACTTTCAGTCGCCATTAAGTCGTTACGAGCACGAACAATAGCGACATTGCTCGCACTTATAGATACCACTATACCGACTCCAGTAACATGTTAGCCCCGCACTGATAACATTACCATTAATATCTCGAATTTCCACCGATAAGCTCATTATTATTAATGCAAATGCGCAGTTTCAACTGTAATGTACGTCAAATCATTGATTTACGAAAACTATCCAAAATCAATATAATTCATTCGATTGCAGAAATATAGCAGGGTCATTTCACCGCATATTACCACCATATATAATGATTTGGATTGTTCATCATTTCGTTTCCATCCTCGAAACAAAATATAGCTTACATTAACATATACAATATTTGAGAATCAAAAATGAAATGGTCTAATGAAAAAACGAAAGACATTCTCGATTAAGGGAAGCTTCACCCGTTTCACATTGAATAAGATTGATATATAGTAATAATCACTCATTTATTAACCACCACGGAAAGAAGTAAAATGGGTTTGGACACTATAAATACACGTACAAAGGAGTAGCTCCTATTGATGATTAAAGTTATTCGATGAAGGGTAACACCCCACTATATTGTCGAGATCCATCGATGATGAACGAATTCAATAAAGGATTAAGTATCATGAAAATGGAATGAATAAAGGCGAAAGATCGAGGGTATAAAATACCATGCCTATTTTAGTGTGAATAGAGTGATTTTTTAACCCCCGATCTTCGTCGCCTGTTAATATTTCATTCCATTTTCACATGATGCTTCTTGTACAATCCTTTATTGAATTGTTCTATCATCGATGGAATACTCGATGTATCACTTATAGTGGTGTGGTACCGTCATCGATAGTGCGCTTTAACATCAATAGGAGTACTGCTCATACCTGTAGTGTGTGTATCGTCCAAACCCATGAAATTTGACTTTAAACCAATTGTCCCTGTGTGTCGGTTGAATAAATGGTGGAATGTATTACTATATAAACAATCTTATTCGAATATGGTGGGGAAACGGATGGAAGGACCAGTTGGAGTCGGAATGTCATCTGCATTATTAGTTATTTCATTCATAGTTATTTATTTGTGATTCTCAAATATTACAACATGTATGGTAAATGTATTAGCATATATTTTTGTTTCGGGATGGACATCGAATGATGAAACAATCCACCCAAAGATGAATTGGGCTTGAACTGTGTATTGAAATATTGAGCCATAATATGGTGAAAGCTAATCAGGATAATTATGTTGTATGATTTCATGGAACTATGTGGTATATGGGGTATTTCTATGAGATTTATAGAAGGAAACTGTAGCAAAGGTTGTGTTCAGTGATAAATTATAATATGGAATAATACATCGAAGCTCGACATATACTCGATTAAAGGGTCTAATTCAGTGCACTGAATACTAGATTATCAGCTTCCAACAAGTTACCAAAGTTGGAAATACATATACATACCCGTGAAGAAATACCTGAAAGACATGATAGTTTGCTGCGAATCCATCAAAATAAGTCCAATGTAGGCTATTCATTCATATTTTGAAGTGAACTTTATGAAGTCAACAAAAGCGATAGAGTATCTTCAAAAGTTATATAACCAATCGATTTTATTAATGATATTACGAGTTAGATGGTGAATTGTCCAATCCATTGCATGTCAATAATTTGAATCCATAGAATGAGTTTGGAAGCTTTTAAAAACAACTATTTATAACATTAACGTTGTTTTCTTTACTCCGTGGAAATCATATGTTTACAACAAATGAATGAGTTATATATAATTAATTGTAATATGATGCGATTGGAAATGATTCCTATATGATTTCTACAATCAGATAGATTATATTGAAGTTTTGATGAGTTTCCGTAAATCAATGATTTGACATACATTTTGAGTTGAGTAAACACTGCGCATTTCTTTTACATATAATAATAGGCTTAATATCAGTGGGGATCGATGTGTGATTTAATGTTAATCAAATTGCAGACTAGTATGATACTGGAGTCGAATATAGGTGATATCTATAGAATTAGAGGCAATGAACCGTAATGGTGTTCATTATGTAACGACTTGTAAGCGATAAAGGATCTTCTATAAAGATATAAATAAGTCGGGTATCGAATCGACAAGATATCATCCGATGATGGGAGAGATGAGATTCTGCCGAAACGTCATGGAATTTGGACAGTTCGAGGAAAATTTCTACAACATAATATGGGAGAAACAAAACTGATGACTACTAATTCATCAAACACTCAGTCAGCAATTATCTGTGAAATTTGTCCAGTATTCTCACTGAATTTGATCTTGAGGCAGTTGCACAATGAGTACGATTCACAATTGATTTGGTATTAAGTTTTATTTACCTGAATGTGGAGTAGATCCTCGTGCAATAATTTAATGAAAACATATTTGGTTATGTATATACCTTTCAAGTAATATTCCCCAATTATCCTAGAAAAAAAATGTTTTCATAACTTTATGTGAGTGACAGAAAGAAATTCTTACCCATCATCCCATTATATGAGATCATCAAATAACAAATTCATGATTTTTATATATCATTGTTCTGATCTACAAGCCATTGATGTATTGAATAGAATATGTAGTCGACAAATGTTTCACTTGGATACATTTTGAAATATCTTTCTCAATAACTAACACCGCTCCTTCATGAGTATTTTCCAAACCCAAAAATTCATAAATCCGTATAGAGTCTGGCTGTATACATCTTCTGAACTGAGTAAGGTTTTTTGGATGAAAAGACTCATATTATTTTCGATTAGTACAATTACGATTATATCCCATCCGGCTCATGTTTCAGTACATTCATAAGAAATTCTTATTTATATTTTCATAATTGTATATTCCATTGCTGTATGGAAAAAAACGCAAAAGTATGTGAACTAATATCTTTTACCAACTTGTTAATGGTGATGTTTATTGCTAAATCAACCCCCACAACAGTTATATTATTCTCGTAAACAATGAGGTTCATTCAATGGCCTCAGCATAACAGTTTTCTCATTCACAGCGAGTAATTCAGTACATCCACTATTTGCAAGTTCATCATGAAATTCAAATGATTGCATACAGGGAATATATCTGTCAAGAAACCCATTCATATACCACAAAAATAGACATATATGTTATCGTAGGCATATAAGTAGCTACAACTAACCAAAAAATTATGCATGTACTTCTACAATCAAGGTATTTTTCTCTGGTCCAGCGAGTTCCATCGCAGTCATGCCACTCTCACGAATGTTCCCTCATCCGATTGGAGTTTCTCTGGTGGTAAGAAAGAATCGCGACATAATTTTCAATATAGATTTGATGAATCGATCAACAAATGGCAAACGAAATTCGAAAATGTTCTTGAACGTAATTTAATTCTTCGAAAACTATCAAATACAAACATATATTACTATACGGGTGCATCATACTTCTATCAAACGCTCAACTCTCAACTATAAAGCTACATTTTCACCGATATTGAATTTTTTCTATCACATATATTGCTGAAACCCCATTTGAATATCACTTCTCAACCATCGAAACATACCTCAAACATGTTAGTAATTCATAGTCATCGAATATGACTTTTAACAAGTGATCTCGGTATATCATCATCATGAGGAAGGCTTCATATCTATATCGATATGTCAAATGGCTTCTATAGGGAATAATGGATGTTATTTCTGGCTTTTACTTCACCATTGAGTATGGAAAGTGTTATTGGATGGATGATATCAGTGAATGCATGATGTCCTCGCCCTGCACATATCCAAAATACTGAATTCTAATTCTTTTTTGCTATGTTTCACCTTTGTGAAATGCATTTCCACCATTATTGTTCCATATGAACAAGGTTATCAACTAGGGTTGAAACACCCCTTTTCTAATCTATATAATCAATTTCAATGACTAACGCATCACTAATTCCAGCAACAGTAAACTTGATTTGAAGTACTTACACCATTTCTCGCGTTGGAATTAGGGAAGACAAACAACTTTTTGATATAACTTATTCCAATTCTTGTAACATTTCGAACTGAACTAGCAGACATGTATCTAATTTCACTGAGAATTGTGTAGAATCAATCCTCAACGCTGTTTGTCATATCATAGCGCGTTAGTT
This sequence comes from Gonioctena quinquepunctata, assembly GCA_018342105.1. Taxonomy (NCBI): domain Eukaryota; kingdom Metazoa; phylum Arthropoda; class Insecta; order Coleoptera; family Chrysomelidae; genus Gonioctena; species Gonioctena quinquepunctata. The sequence continues at coordinate 18,262 of JAFIRS010004387.1, forward strand.
ATCAATTCTAATGACATTGTCTTTTCGAATCTAATTCATCCTTTGGTTCCCATCACTATTTTCTGTGGATGAGGAAATACCACCAATTGCTAGAGGTTGATGTGTGGTGATATTGCAATAATGTCGATCGATTTGTGAACATGTTTTCCTCAGATTATACCTAAAGATTTGTGTATGTTAATCGACTCAATCATATTTTGTAGCATAATATAGCAACTATTATAAAAAAACAACATTACCGAATATATATTTCCCATAAGAAACGAATTAATCACTGAATGTTTGATTCTACAACATTGTAGATTTGTGAATGATCAGGTTGATTCACATTCTGATAATCCCATTGATCCTATGCATATATTATGGAACGATATAATATTGATAATTGAGATGTGGTCGCATTAATTTTATGATCGAGATTGGCTGGGGAATGTTTTTTCGATGTATAATTTTCCATATGTGCTCTACTAAACACCAAATTGTCTCTGAATGAATTCTGCAATACTCGACAAGCGTTCAATCACGTAGATTATTTTCAATCATAGTTCGCTGAAGCGATCTGAAGCAGATATTAACATTCAATTCTCAACAAACCTCAGTGAAATGCTCGATCAACAACCTCAAATACCAAAACGCAACTATTCGTTGTTCTCACTTCATTTATATGTATGTAAGCATCATAATACATTAAGCGACCGGTCCGTTATCATTCGTTAAATACTATATTTGTCACTCAACTGTCTGCGTGTGTTTTCATAACGAACGTTTTTATCACTAGATGTTCAAACCCCTGAAATATTACAATCTAGAGTGGAAAACTCTAGATGTAATACATCTGCAAGTCTAAGAGAATCATAGATCTTTTGAATGTATATGTAAAATCTATTATTGGCATCTGAAAAGGATATAATCAATCCTGAAAAGGGGCCATATACTGTACTCGATGATAACATATTCACAATATGAATCTATATAAGTGGGCAGCAGTATGTATATATCGTATATAGCTTTCAATAGGGGGAATGTGAATAATCTGAAATACATGGCATTGAGAAAAATATCTTCATTTCAGTACTTTCCTATATATATGCTTTCCACAGATAAGGAGAGTTGTGAGTTGAATAAAAGTTAATGACATCCTACATATCCTTCAGTTTTTCAAGTTGCGTAACAATATTTTTCAATGATTAGGTAGCTTATAAATATCAGCATAATATTCTCACCGTTCAATTCCCTTTGGAAAGAGTGTTTTAAATCAGCACAATGCGGCATTCACCCGCTTAGTTGAACTAGTTCAAGTATCATATTTCATTGGTTGAAAATTTCACTAGAATCGGGGCTAATGTGAGAATTTGACATATCTTGAAAAAGGACGTTTCAATGATGCCTGTATGACATTGAGAAAGAGTGAACGTGTAGTTGATATGCTATTACCTGAGTAATTATTTCTCTTCCCAATCGGGTATCTCGAGAGCATGAAAACATCCTACATATATGATCATATAGTATTTATATCCATAAAACTGTTTTATTCTGTATCAACCTTTGGTAAAGAATTTTAAATATTTTGCCCTAGTCACCATTGCCTGAGTTCTATCACTTCCGCTGAATCATCCATTCATGTTAACATTATGTTGTTCCAAGTTATCACCTCATTTATTGGTACAACCCCACTTTCATTGTTGCAAAACTCAAAAAAACTTCTCCAAAAGTGCAAAACTTATGTTTTCGGTGTTTCAATCGTTCTCCTTTCATATGTCAGAATAACAAATAAGAATCAGATATTTCGAGAGCATGCAAGCATATATTACCAATCATAGCTTACCGTAGCGATATGAATCACATACACCTAATTTTCATAGTATATCTATCGAATGCACACACACACCTCGAGGAACCTGCGTTATACTATTCACTTTTTCGTCAGTTACAGACCATTTCAATGTCATTAGTACTATTGAAAATATGCATGTCATTTGATTATTCACATGTATATAACTTTTTTTATTTTTGCATCCACCTGCGAGTGAACACTGTACATCATTCACAAATACCAAGCTAGTTAAAGATTGATCCATGGATTCCATGAAAATCATTCACAAATGTTATATTCCATCCACTATTGTAGATTGAAAGCTCATCAATCCAATTCCCCAGTATGCATTTTTCAGATACATATGTAACGGAATATTCGGAAAATATAGAATTATCATCTCACCAAACTGCCTGTTGCTGACTGCAATGTCGTCAATATATTTTTGGATGATTCTATTGGTAGAATTGTAGAAAACTTGACTTTATTTACATTAACCTCCTTTTTTCTTTTTCTGTCACCCTAACTTAGAAAATCATTATATATGGTCAATAATGAAATTGAACTACCATAAAAACTCTAATAAACTGAATCAGGTCACAGGTATCACTGCCTGGTCAAGGAAAACTGCCGACTGCACATAAGTGAAGAATAACATTAATGAATATATAGCGGTATTCGTATGTAACACCATACTTCGAAAAATATTCACACATAACATCATAGTCCAGTCTTAATGCGCCTCACACCAACCACGATTTTATACGACCCCAGGACCTTATCATATCTGTGAAAATATATTTGAAAAATCTATGATATTCATTTCCGAACTACGCGTTCTCATGTTTTACTTTGCGCAGCAATCAACTATCGAATACTATCATATCCATTTCGAATTAATCACTCTTATTCCTCCAATTATTGAATGCCCAAACCAATTCGATATTTTTCCATATGACAAATATCTAAGAATATTGTGAACCAAATCTTCACATCAACCAGCAATCAATAATATTACCATAACTAAGCTTCATCCGATCACTTCAACTCCTACAAGCGCTCGAGTCATGCTCAATCAATTTTATTAATTTTGTGTCAAGTACTGAATCCATATATCAATCAACAATCAATAATTGCACCATTATTAAGCATCAGTTTGATTCATCCAATCGTTCTATGAATGTTCAAGCCATCTACATATGCTTTGTGTCAAATTCCGAAGAATACAATGTACCAAGTCCATACACTAATCAGTAATGAATATTATCATAATATCTTTCAGCTAATCCTTTCCATCGACATTCAATAATAATTATAAGTCGTCTTTGTATTTTATTTTGATGTCATCATACATTTCCTCACCGCATATACCTCCGATCAACTATTGAACTCCATCACATTTTAGACTCCGCGAGCGTGGATACACATTCATTTCAAATACCTCAGTCTCATTCCTCCAAACATTCGTGAAATATCAACCCAATTCAATATATTTTCCTATGTCTGATATCGGAGAACACCGACAAACAATCAATAATATTACCATTACTAAACTTTATCCGATCACAGTAAACCGAATCATAACATCAATCAACAATCAATGATAGCACCATTATTGATTCCTTCAATCGTTCGATAAATGACCAAACCAACTACATATGCTTTGTGTTGAAGAAACCGAATCCATACACCAGTCAATAATCATCGCACTGCCAATAATTAAGCTTCTGCCGAATCCTACCCGACTGATTCCTACAATCGAAAAATGCCCATATCAACTTCATATTTTTTATCGAACCGAACGATACATCATCCGGCAATCAATAATAGCAAACATCATTAAGCACCACTCTGATATCTCCAATCGAGGAGTGTTGAGATCAAATTCATATACTTTGTGTCAAATACTGGAGAATTCAATATATCGAATCCACACGCTAATCAGCCGTGAATATCATTATAATTAACCCTCATCCCAATTTCCCCAATCGAGTAATTCTCAAATATCTGCATATATAACCTACAATCAATAAAAGTGTCATCATTACGTTTCAATGTAATTCTCCTAATCGTGAAAAACCGAACCTACTTTTATATTATTTTTGCGACAAATATCAAATCCATTCGCCAATCAACAATCGTCATATTACCATTAATAAGCTTTGCTGAATCCCACCAATCTAATTCCCACAATCGAGGGGGTGTTGGGATCAATTCATATACTTTGCGACAAATACTTGAGAATACAATATAACCGAATCCGTATGCTAATCATCCATGAATATATTATAATTAATTATCATCTTATCGACATGCAAATATGACTTTAATTCAATGCGTTATCGATAAATAGAGCAGATAATACAGCAGGTACCGATGGTCGGCGGTTCGACCCTTCACGCGGCGCGATTGATCCGAACACCTGCAAGCGCTTGACGCGAACTCGCTGGGAGATTTTGGTCAAAAATTACCAGCTTGGACCTTAGATTTCCTTATGGAGATTAACATGGGAAAACGGATGATTTTGGCCCGGAACCGGTGCAGCACATCTACTTAGACTTCTTTGGTTTATAGTTGTCACTTTGACGTTTCAGGAAAGCACGTAATTTCGAATATTTTGTAATATCAGTATCTTCTTTTGTCGCTCTCACCATGGAGTAATTTGACCATATCAACTTTGTAGATAAATCGGAAACGTATGCAATGATGACATTTTCAGATCGAGAGGTCGTCTTTTTTACACGCTTTATATATTAGCTTCACTTGTTGTTTGTTTGTTTGTTTGTTTGTAACCGGCCTTTAGGGATTTTGACCCACTTCCAGACGTCCGGATGATTTGAATTTGGCAGGTGTACATAATTCTGGTGACAATGCATTAAGAAATTTTTGTGTGAAGAAAAACAAAATGGCGGTCAATATGGCGTACAAGTTTTGCGATTATGGTCCGATTCGCTTCCAAAATTGGTATCCAGGGTTTTGTGGCCAAAGATTATGATTCTTTGTCGAAATCGAAAAAATTTAAGATGGCGGCTCCAAAATGATGGACGAGTTTTGTGGATTATGGTCTGATTCTATTCCAAAATTGGTATGTGGGAGTTTTAGGGTCGAATATTATGATTCTTCTGTAAAAATTGGAAAATTCAAGATGGCGGATTCAAAATGGCGGCCGAGTTTTTTGATTATGGTCCGATTCACTAAATTTGGTATCTGAGGGTTTTGTGGTCGGAGATCATGATTCTCTTGGTCAAAATTGAAAGATTCGAGATGGAGGCTCCAAAATGGTGGACGAGTTTTCGGATTATGGTCTGATTCTCTATTCAAAAATTTGGGATGTGGGGGTTTTGTGGTCGTATATTATGATTCTTTTTTAAAAAATTTGGGAAAAATTTAAGATGGCGGCCGAGTTTTGTGATTATGGTCTAATTCTATTCAAAATTGGTATGTGGGGTTTTAGGTCGGATATTATGATTTTTTGTAAAAATTGGAAAATTCAAAATGGCGGCTTCAAAATGGCGGCCGAGTTTTGTGGATTATGGTCTGATTCTATACAAAATTGGTATGTGGGGTTTTGGGGTCGATATTATGAGTTTTTGTGAAAATTGAGAATTTAAGATAGCGGCTTTCAAAATGGCGGCCGAGTTTTGTGATTATGGTCTGATTCTATTCAAAATTGGTATGTGGGTTTTGGGGTCGAATATCGATTCTTTATGAAAATTAAAAAAATTCAAGATGGCGACTTCAAAATGGCGGCCAAAGGATTCTGGTCTGATTCTATCCAAAATTGTATGTAGGGATTTGGTCGAATATCATGATTTCTTTGTGAAAATTGGAAAATTCAATATGGCGGCTTTAAAATAGTGGCCGAGTTTTGTGATTATAGGTCTGATTCTATCAAGATTGGTATGGGGGTTGTTGGGAGATTATGATTACCTAATTTGATAAGATCATTCCATTTTTTAATTTGCAAAAAAATAATATTAATAATGGTGTGTGCCCTTCATAGATTCCCAGCTCGGATTAAAAGTATCTATGAAATAGTTTGGCATTTTAATAATAGAGGCTGTCAAGGAAGTGCTTCTTCAACAAAACACGGTATTTTGACAGTGTTTAAATAGTAAGTAATCTATTTCAAAATGAAAGAAACGAAAGACTCTGGCGGTTCAAGAAAACTAGATGGCTGTGGATGTAGATATAATTCGAAGAACAATATATGCCTTGTATAAAGAGCAAATTTGCCCACATTAGATGTTTTAATGCAACGGCTTAAAAAAAGAATGAAACTAGGTACAGTGCTGCAAAGAGACTTTAAGGAAGTCTCTTTACAAAACGGTTTTAAAATTTTGGGAAAAAACTCACTCAGTAGCAGGAAAATCATAATGGAATCTGTGCGCCTTAATAAATGGAGATTTGAATATTTATTGGCAATAAACGAATTTAGAGAATATGGTAGAACAGTAGTGTATTTGGTTGAAACTTGGTTCGATACACACGATATTCCAAACAAAAGTTGGTAGACTCCATCTGACTTGTGCCAAACTAATGCGCCGTCTAATAAAGGAAAACGCATTGCGATAATTCACGCAGGAACCGAAAAGGGTTTTATACCAAATGTGTTGTCTTTATCGGCAAGAATATTAAGGACTCTTTAGTCGATTATCATGATGATACTACAGCCCAATTATTTGAAGACTGGTTCCAAAATAAACTCATACCAAATATTCCACCCAACAGTATTATCGTCATGGATAATACCACAGTCGAAGACTAGATGAAGCACCATGTTCAAATGACCCCAAAAGCCACGTATACAAGAATATATGTTAAATAATGATATGTACTTTGAGGAAAAGTACACAAAAAACAGTTACTAGAAGTTTTACGGAGTTATCTGATAAAAAGAAATATTTTTTGTGATTCATTAGGGAAAGCTTGGGACATACGGTGCTCAGACTCTCCTTATCACTGTATGTTTAACCCAATTGAACATATATGTACTCAGCTTAAGTCAGCAGTTCGAAGAAATAATACTCTCCAACCTTTAAGTTCAACTGTGGTAGCTCTTATTCAAACATAAACTGCAAACATTCCTGATAGCAACTCGGGCCAAGTGTGTTTCTCATATTAAAAGGTGCAAAAGTCATATATGGATTTAGAAAAATTCCCAAAGAAAAGTTTATTATCAATTTGATGACGACAGAAAAAAATGATCTTCGTGAGTAATTTTGTTTAAAAAATACCTTTCATGGAGAAACTGAACTTTTATAAGGTATAAAGTTTTCATGTTACATTAATTAGGTATATCATATATTATTATATAATATAATATAATTATATATATATATATATATATATATTATCATATATTATATATGAATAAACAATTCTCAATTAAATTCAAGCTTCATTTTTCTTAATAATTTAACTCCAATATCATTTTACCTACCTATGGAAACAAAATATAATAGCTAGAGCAGATACAACTCATGCTTAGAATCTACCGCCTGCTGATAACTCAAGTGGGTGGTGATTTACGACCTTCTTAGATTTCTGGTTCTGTTCATACCTCGTAGTAAAAGCACATTCCGAGACTTCAAAGCTTGTTGTTCCTCGGCTTAACGCCTAGTTTACATTTTCGTCCGGGAATGTATCTGCTTCTACTACTAGATACAGAATGTACTATTGTGTAACATCAATACTTAATAATAGTCACCTAATATTTTCTTTGAGGTATTCAGAGGTTGAGTGGATTAATTATGACTTTTGTCAATCTGATCAGCCTAAAGTGCGTGAAGAACAAGTTTGTTTAATTCCTCAGGATTCGGATTTGTTTGCCATAAATAAAATCGCAGGATTTGCTGAATGTAATTTTTTCTAATTTTCAAAATGAATACCCGTATTAGAATATAATTTCAACCAGCAACTGACATGTTATGAGTTCTGCATCATAACCTCTCTTTTCCTTTGTACACGCCTTTTGGGGAACCTTCGCATAAATTTGAGATTGAGTACAGATTAGAAAACACCCTTTTGTGAAAAAAAGTCTGCTACAGTTTCAAATTAAAAATCGGTACGAACGCCCCTTATTGTTGCATTGTATGGTTTTGGGGATTGCTATCATGTTTTGTAGGTGGTTCCTTTAGTATCCATTTCCTTTAGTTGGGAAAATTTGCGATAATGGATCCCATTTTGCTCTTATGAGAAACGTGATTCTTTTCTAAAGTATTACACGGATTCCCTCCTGTTTCCGAGAAGTCCAAAACGTTTTCGTGTTGAGGTACCGGCAATTGATGGGATTTATTCGTCTGCATTTTAAACTCACATGCCTGGGAACTGATGCTTCAGTTCATATCAAGATTTAGGTGATAGTCTTCAGGATTCATTTTGTTTCAGTGGGCTTTTCTGAATTCACTGCAGACATGTAAAATCGTCGGTAGATCTATTGACTGTTTTTTTAATTTATCATGAAAAATTATAACTGTATAAAATATCCCACCGATGTCGCCATTTATTACAGTCGATGAAGTATGGATGTATACATGAAGACCGGTGTTATTTAATGATCTTCATTGAAAAAAATCCTGCCGATATCACCCTTGTAATACGGCCTTTGGCCGTATTTTTTTATTTCAAAATAATACATTAAAAAATTATCCACCCCAAACTATCACTCAAAATGTAAAAAACATAATTTTTTCTTTTTTTTTTTCTGTAAAACTGTTCAAAAAAAAATCGGGCCGATGTCGCCAGTGTAATACTGGTCGGGTTGACTGTATTTTATTTTAAAACATATAATAATAAAATCTCTAGACTTACTTATAGAATGTCAAACCCTTTTCGTCCAATATAGTCACACTAAATTTGGGTTTTTTTTTCAATAATATCGAAAGAATACATATAATATTTTTCAGCAGCTGTCACCAGCGGAATAGCCAAAAATTGATTCTTCAACACATTCCACAAATTTAAAAAAAAAAAAAATTAAATCTTTCCAGGGTCTCGAGAATTTTACAAGGCACTTGTTTAAATTTTAAATCACATCTCTTTTCAGGGAAAAGAGGCCTTCGGCTCAATATGAGGTCTTTTCTTGAATAACTTTTCTTTCAATTTATAATCCACTTTTCGTCAAGTGGGAAAATTTCCTAGATCTGAGATATATTTATCAAAAAATAAAAAATAAAAAAATATTTTTCAATTGAAATAACCTTTTATTGAACTCCAATTTATTTTTCTTAACTGTAGTTTCAAATAATAAAAAATAACTTCAATACTTCTATTGAATAAAAAATATAACACAGTTCAAGATCCCCGATAAAATAATTCTCCAAAATAAGATGAAAATTATCATATCTAGTTTTTTAAAAAAACCATTAAAACCATAAATTTCAAAGCACTGATCAACATAAAATTTATTTCAATAAAAGAGCCATAATTTTATTTTCATAATTAATTTTTTTCTTTACTAAACAGTTTTGACATGTTTTTAGGTAACCCCCACAGTCTAAAAAATGAAAAATAATCAGGAAAATCTATACGGGTAAAAAGGGGGCAAATTATTTAAAAACTGATAAGTTATGGCATTCACCAAATTATATTCTATAACTTGTCGTTTCTAAATGCCTATAATTTTTTACTTTTTATTTAAAACATACTTATGTTTGATTGATGTTGGGATTATATCTGCCTCTGTTCTCATTTCGGGACCTTTAATTGTTTTAAAAAATTTGACTTTCTCCCGAGTTTTTTTCGTTTTCAATGAGAGTCAATTGAGATTTGCCAAAAAAGTTTGAGAGTGACGTATTCTCATTATAGGGATTCAGATCAGTTTATTAGCATCTACCATATCTCACCTCCGGAGTATTACCATTTCCAAAGAATTTGTTGAAAAGCAGTTGTTATGGAAAGAAGAACAGGCCGTTTCTTTTCATTTTCCTCTTGATGTGGTTCTTCATCAAGATTTTTTGTCCTTTTCCCATTCAATCGTATGATCGCCTTTGGGATGGGGATTTTTTCTGAAATTTTTTTTATCCGGTTATTTGTCGATTTCTTAGAAACCCTGATGTTTTTTTCCCGGCGCACTTCCAATGGTCTTGACGTTTCACCTATATAACAAATCCTCACACGAACAAGATATGTTGTGAATACATTTTTTGTATTTCTTCTGCGTTTTTTGGGTTTTTTTTGTGTTAGTATAGATCTCAGTGTTTTTGGTTCTAATGATGTTTTACATCATACCAAAAGTCCACCGTTTGATCTTTTAGATAATCCGGGGGGAAAAAGGTATTATGTTGGTTGTGAAATGTGTAGGTGGTGGGGGTACCCCTGTTGGTTGTGTTAATTGGTTGTTTTATGGATTTTGTTTCAAAGTCAGTGATTGTTTTTCCACAAAAGATCCATATACATTTTCCCGAGAACAGATTTATGAGGTTTTTTTTTCCCGTAGATTCTGGGGTTTGGGAAATGCGCCAACGTGAACACGAAATCACAAATAACCAGATCAAAAAACAGAACAAAAAAATTTCACATCCAATGGCGATCATACGATTGTTTTTAAAAGGACAAAATCTTTTATGAAAGAACACATCAAGAGAGGAGAAATTGAAAGAAACGGCCCGTATTCTTTTTTTCCAATAACAACTGCTTTTCAACAATGGTTACTTCTACTCAGAGAGGAAGTGGGGGGATATGTAGAATGCTAATAAACTGATCTTTAACACCCCATATATCAAACTTTTTTTTTGGGGGATCTCAATTGACATCCCTCAGTTGAAAAAAACGACTAATCAAGAAAATCCAAATTATTGAAACAATTAAAGGAGATTTAGAAGATTTTTAGAACGGGGCAGATATAACCGAAAGGTCAATCAAAAAAATATATAGAGGAGTATCTTTGAATTTTTTAAAAAATTTTTAAACGACAAGTTATTGGGCTAATTGAATCATTTTTCTAAGGAAATATAATTTGTGAACGAATAACTTATCGGGGTGAACTTAATTAGTTTGGCCCTTTTTCAACTTGTATAGACTTATTTTATTTTTTGTCAGGGCTGGAAGGTTACCCAAAAAAAAAAGTCAAGAAACGTTGTTCCTCCACAAAACCACATTCATTCAATAAAACCAATAGAATTGTACTTCCTTTTTAAATGAAATTTATCATTACCAAAACCTGAATTCAATAAAAAAAATTTTGCATTGGAATCAATAAAATGATTTCGTACATGTGGTTCACAAAAAATAAAATAAAAGCAAGCGTTAAACTACTTTTTCCTAAAAGCTACGCCCCCAAAGTTTTTTTAAATTTAGTGGTTTTATTGTAAATACAATAAAAATTATAAATTTTTTAACTTTTTTTTGCTTTCAGTACATTATCTGCATCATTATGTTTCTTTTTCAATAAAACCGTTCAACTTAAAAAACATTATTTCAATAATTTAATTTTATATCAGAGGGAAGGGAAACGTCCCCTTTGTCGTATTCTGTAGGATTTTTTTTTGAACAATAGATAGGTGAAATTTTCACAAAAGGCGAGAAAATCCTTTCACCTTTAACAATCTCTTGAGGCATTTAAAAAATCCCACAAAGAAAAAAAAAACTGAGGGAAAGAATTGGCAAATGAGATTAGGAAAAGGTGAATAAGGGGAATCCGGGGAAAAACGGTAAACACCAAAAAAAAATAAAATAATGGAATCCCCAAAAAAATAAGGTCAATAACGCCATAAAGTAAGGAATGCCACCGAAAGGGATTAACTCCCAAAAGGGGTAATTTCAATAGAACCTTGAGGTTTGTAGGTGTTATTACAGGTATTGGTACGTTCCATAATTCATATTTTATGGACTATAAAGAAACCAAAAGTTCTACAAAGGAAAAATAAAGAAAGTTGAGAAATATATATATCATTGTTAGGGCAATTTTCACACCCCAATAGAAAACCTGTTGCAAAATGTCAATAATGGGCTCTTGTTTGAAAGGAGGCAGAATCGGCATTGAAACCCCCCTTTTGATGAACTCAAATATATTCGATAATGGTTTTACTATTTCGATTAAAAAAAAACCCCCGGGTTTTTATTTCTATATTGAAAACATGATAAACAAAATATTTGAGGTACCAATAACTGTTTTTTATATTTTGTAGTTCCTCCAACAAGAAATATTAAAAACCCACTAATGATGGACTGCAAAATCATTGTCACAACGTATTTTCTTGAGGAAAATGCCCAAAAACATAATGAAAATCAGTCCTTTTTTGTGATTAAATAATCAACGAAATCATTAAAAATGAGGTTACCATGTCCATTACACTAACGTAATTTCATGTTTAAAAGGTAGTTGAAATAATTTCCAAAAATTTTGCCTTATTACAGGGAAAAAAAATTCATGCAAACGAACATGAGGTTATTAATCCCTATGTCCAATAATCATAAACCCCTTCTTGTAACAATACATCAGGGGGGGGAACATATAATTTGTTCGGTTTAAAGAAGGGTCGGGAAAAAATTTAATTCGGTGCCTGTTATTTTAGGGTTTCCCTAATTTTTCTGCGTAATTTGTTCCCGACTTTTTTAGTTTGCCTGGTCTCTAAGATTAACTTGTTCCCGGAAAGAAAATTATTTTAACCAATTAATTTTTATTTTATTTCCCCCCATATTTTTAAAAAAAAAATTACTTTTCATTTGTTTATTAAATCAATTATTTTTAATATTATAAACATCTTCATCTACTTATAATAATAAAATACAATATCAAATATACAGCACAAAATGAAAAGAAACACCTTAATAAAATAATTTTTTTATAAACATACAACATATATATCACACAAGCTTCTAAAGTTCTATCTCTTATCTAAATATAAAAAATACAATATCAAAGTTACAGCTTAGTGAAAAGAAAAACTTGATAAAATGTAGTCGACTAATTCCCCCTTTCTAGAATAAGATTCTAAAATTTTTGCTATACATTTTGGGGATTTTGACTTTTTCTATGATTTGAGCCGTTATATTTATGTTCTGTAATTTTACAAAGTTTCAATTTGAAATTTTGAAGTTTTCCAAAAAAAAAAATGTTTGATGTGCTTTATTAAGAGGCATTAAAATGTTTATGAAAAAATCAAGCATTGTGGTTCGGGGTAAGCTCAGCTGAATTCTCAGCCCAAAGAAAGGGGGGGAAGAATTTTCTGTTATATAATTATCTATAATCGAAATACTTTGAATTTTTTTTTCGTCTATTTGCTATCGAAAACGAATCAAAAAAAAAATCATTCAACGTGGTAGGACTTGAAAATGTAAGACCAAAAAAACATTTAGCCACCTACCAACTCGAATTTTAATTTTTTTTTCGGTTATAAGGTGTTCCCTTTGGGTTTTTTTAAACCCTGATTGGGCAAGGTGAAACCGACGAATTATTTGTGCTAAAGGAAAAATTTCCCTTTGACTGCTTTTGGATACCCTTCAAAATCGATAACAATTTTTATTTTTAATGTAACCCATATGTTTACAAATATTTATTATTGATTTAAATAAGTTTTATACGTATCTAAGGTTTATCAGGCAAAATGAAAAAAAATTTAAAGGAAAAGTAATGCCCCTTCAAACGTGTGTAAATGGGCAAAAAAAAAAAATTGGGCACAATAATTAAAAAGTATAATCTAAATAAATTTGTGTGGGCTTTTAATCTGAAAAATTTGATTCACCTGTTTTCTTTCTGTTCAATTCTGTTATTATAGAATAAAACCACCCTAGAGGTTTGTCTTTTCCCCCGTCAAGGAAACCAAAAACTTCCTCGATGTTTTTTTTTTTGGGAACCCTTTGAATTTTTCAAGAGCGTTATAGATGTTTCCACGGGAAGCAAAAATCATTTGTAGTAAATGTTGATGGCAGATTTTCTTAATATTCTCGAAGCCTTTTGTAGGTTTTCGGACAGGTCCACGCTTTTCGTTTGCAGGCAGAATTAAAATTGCTTAAGTCCCGACAACTGCATCACGGAATGTTCTTGTATGTGTTTTGTAATGGCGAACTTTCTCACATTCGCCCAAAGAAAGAAAAAAAATGATTTGCACTTCTGTTTGTAAAAGTCATCTTCTAAAACACTTTTTTCAGGATCTTTGAAAAGGGGTATTTATAGTTATAAAAAATTAATAACTGTTTCCCTCGTCCACTCAAAATTATTTCTGGATTCATGGCGAGAATTCAAGACAAAGAAAATTGAATATCACGGGAGCAAGAAAGTTTTAAAAAAAAACACAACTGACTGTAACAGAAGCAATACAACTCTAAAAGTTACTCATAGAACAAGCAAAAATAGAAAATAAATTTTGTTTCAAAATTTTCCTTCCCGAACAAGGGATAACCAGGTGTCCCCGGAAACCAAATTACTAATGACCTTTGGGATTGGGTACTAAATTACATATTATTATCAATCACCCAAAAATAAATTTCTAATTACTCCGAGAAAAAAATTTACCAACACCCATCAGGGTATGGTTAATGCTCAATGGGAATGGCCTCAGTACAGGGGACATCATATCAATGCTTGAAAACATTAGCTATAATTCATCGTTTAAATTTTGTCTTTGGCCTTTTTGTCTTTGGCCTTTGTCTTTGGTCTTTGTCTTTCGGCCATTTCGGAAGCGAGCTTGCCAGTATGAATTGATGAAAGATGGTGCATTTTCCCAACCATTCAAAAATTTGAATAATGTATTCCCAATATTGATGGGGAAATAATGGAAGTATTAAATGGCCACCTAACAGTCCGACGGCCTATGGATTAATTTTTGGGGATTCAAAATTTGTTTATTATAATAATAATAATAATTGAAGAAAAGATTGACTTGGACTGGAATAATGAAGCATCAATCCCCCTAAAAAATGTAAGAGACTCAATCATTATCTTGGCTCTAGCCGTTTATCTTTGGCCATTTGGTTTTTGGCCTTTTTCTTTTTGGCCTTTGTCTTTCCCCCTTTTTGGTCTTTTTGGTCTTTGGTTTTTTTTTTGGCCTTTGGTCTTTTTGGCCTTTGTCTCTGATCTTTGGCCCTTTGGCTTTGGCCTCTGGCCTTTGGGCCCTTTCCCCGGCCTTTTTGGCCTTCATGGATTTTTTTTTTGGGATTCCCTTTAAAGACTTTTTATTTATTAATAATAATATTCAACCTATTAAAGATATGATTGATGCAAACAATTTTAACCCCAAATTTTTAAAGGATCATACAAAAAATCAATCCTGTCCTAACATGAGTGGTATTTCCATGCCAGTTGTAATCACGAATTGACTTTTTTTTTCAGATGGACGTGGCAGTTCTGTTCCTTCAGGGTTTTTTTTCGTGCCCAATAAGTTATTAAAAAGGACTACATGGAAAATCCCAAAGACCAATATCACCATATGTACTGCAGTTATCATTTTTGTATATAGGGAAAACCGTCCAAACCCATACGGATAAACTCTGCAATTCAAGAAGTCGTCAATTCACAAAAAAAATTGGGAAAACTTTTACTTACTTTGATGGAATCAAAATAAATTTTCAAAAATGATGATGAAGACAGGGTATCTGTTTGAAATAATATATCCTTTTAATTGAATTTTCCCGAGGAAAGTATCAAATTTTGGTCCTTTTAAAAGGGATTTTTTTCACAAAATAAAATCAAACAACCTTACTCAAAAATATTTGTTGTGTATATCTGGAAAATTCTTTTCCCCGAATAAACATATTGATCAATATTAACTTTGAAATAAAATTTTTTTAAGAAAATAGTATTTTTTTTTAAAATATAAAATATTCTTATTCAAGCGAAGGATATTTTTTCAGTTAAATAAGCAGATTATCCTGTTGGTAGAAATATGAATTTTTCTTATTGCAGAATTTTAGAAACCAACATTTCATTGACTAAAAAAAATTTCAACTGGGCTGGGGTTCCTCTTTTACAAAAATAAAAAATTCGATATTTTTTTTGGAAACCATACAATATTTTTTTATTGGGGGCTCTAATCTGATATTAATCACATTTTTTTTTTTTTAAATCATTAAACGGAATGAGTCTGGGCAACTGAAGAGGGTTTGATTATGTTCTGTGTTTTCGTTCATAAAAAATTCTATTTTTTTTTATTCGGAAATAATTTGAAATGGAATTTTGATGATTTTCCGTATCATGAAAATAAGACCCTTTTAATGGAACTGACATGTTACTTCATTAAAAATTGCCTCTGAATTAACATTGTTATCTATTGAATCAATGGAAACTTACAGAGAGTAACAAAATAAAAAAATTTTCATTTTTTTAGCTTCAATATGATTAGGAAGTTCATTCTTTTTTTAAGAGGAACCTCAGTTTGTTTGCACCCTAGTTTTAAAAATATTTTTTTTAAGGGCCTAGGATAATATTATCAAAAAGAATGCCCAGCTTTGATAATGCTTTAAACTTAAAAGGATGTTTACTAGTGATTGATAGAATATGCCTTCGAATCATCGCAATGAGGAATAAAGATGGTTGTTAAATGCAAAAAAAAATATTAATGTTCATACCCTCTTTGATTGAAAATGAACTCTAGTTGATAGAATAGCCATTGGGCCATAAAAAAATGCCCCCAATCGGAAATAATGTACCAATCCAATTGGGGTTAAACAAACAACTTTCTGAAAAAAAACATTTTTTAATCATTTGTAAAAAAAGAAATTGATTGGTTAATGAAAAATACATTGATGCCGGGGTCAAAATTGATGTTCAAGGGGGTTTTATCAAACTGGTCCTTGGCAATGTCCTTATATGAACATATAAACACCCATCAGGCAATCAACAACTGAACATTATAGTGTTTGAAAAAAAAAGTCCAAATACATTTCGTAATCCTTTTTTTTTTTTACAATCAGGTACTTTTGTTCTGTTCAAAGATATTATCGATGATCAAAAAACTACCAGGGGGAAAAAAAACAATAATTCGTTAGCTATTGTAGCTGTTTTTTTTTAGAATTCAAAACATTACTTTTTTTTTAAGAATTTTTTTCAATTTTCAGGAAAAAAAATTTTTGTTCAATTGGCTTGTTTCCTTTTCAGTAATGTATGTTTAAAGCATGCCCGTATAATTTCTTTTCTTAGCGCCACACCATTTCTTCAAAAGCGGTAATTACTGGGGCTTCCGATAAGTAGTGTGCAATTGAAACATAAAAAACCAAGATGGTGCCTGTTTCACGGCGTCACTATTCAAATTTTTTTAAAAGGGGGCTCAAAGCTGATAAAATAAATGAAAGAAATGGAAGGCGATGAAAAATTTCTAAATGGTTTGTTGTTGATGAGAATTCGGGAAAATTTTTGATTGGGGGAAGTTTTTTCCTAGTTGTTTTTTTGAGCCATTTCTGCAGTTTTTTAAAATTTTTAAGGATTGTTGGTGACCCCACCTGAACTAATTTCATAAAAATGTGTTTGAACATAATTCGAAGATGATGGATGTGGAAAACCCCAAAATTTGAATTTACTAAAAAAAAAGCAAATTTTTTTCACTAGAATCGAAATATGAGCCCCCCATCAAGTTACTCCCCAGCGCGAACCAAGATATTTAATCGTTTTTTTTTTCTTGCATGGTTAATTTTTTTTTCTTTAAAAAGTAACCCGGGAATAGATCCAGTAACACCGAAAATTTTGGGGTACGTTCTCCAAAAAAAAATGCAAAAGCATTAGTTTTTTTTATCCCCCCAACAAAATATTAACGAATTTATGAATGATTTTGAAAGTTCGAGTATAGCCCCCCCAAATAGGATCCCTTTTGTGGGGGACTTCAATATAGACATGTTGGGTGTGGGAAAAAGCTACTATTTTTTTGAGCAATACCATATAAGTTTGATTCAAAATTTAATCTTAACCCCAAAACTCACGAAACCACCCAAAGCCATCGATTTAATTTGATGCACTAACCTATCCTTATAAAAAACGTACCTACTGGTCAGTGATGCCTCTGACATTTCTGATCACTGCCTCATATCCTGTTCGATCGGTACTGGTGATCTCCTCTAAAACCATCCTACGTACTTTTGCGTTCCCAAAAAAATTTATCTGACTCTTTAAACTGATCCGATTCACACTATTTTTCCCAAAAACTACCACCTTAAAATTTGACCTAAGTAAATGCTTAAAATCACTCATAGCCTTTTGACTATCATGCCCTTTAGAACTCTTAAAGTAACCAGGCCAGCAGCACCTTGGATCACTGATATAATCAAATTGATGATGTCATTTTGAGATAAAGCATTGATTAAATAAGCGTACCAAGTAGATGGGATTGGAACTATATAGAGATCTCAAGAACCTAACAAACTCATGGGTTTGCGAGAAAGAGTGTACATCAATTCAGAAGAAAATTGGGGAAATGACATTAAGTCACTAAGGAAGTTCGACAAAATGAATACCCTCTAAAACAGAAACCTAACTACCCGAAATTTAAAAAAAGCTCAGTTATAAATGATTATTTTCCAGCTCTTCACAGGCACTTACAACAGAAGCTGATACTATCAAACTACTCCAACAACAATCTGCCGGTGAAGGACTATTTAGATTCACCCTATCAGTGAAACTGCATCTAAAAATACCTTCTTCCTATAAAAACCCCGAGCTATTGTGGGACTCTATAATGTGGAAATGCTACTTCATGCTTGTCCATCTGTCTTAGAGCATCTCTGTCCCTTTTTTTAATACTGTAACCCCTTGCGTTGTCCTCCTTTCCCAAAAAAAAGTAATCCCCTGAACTCAAATTTTTAGACCTTTTAGTATTCTTGTGTTTTGTCCAAATTCTTTGAGAAGATCCTGCGAAGAAAAAATGTTAGAAGTTTAATCTCCACCTTCGCACCAATCAGGGTTCAGGACTCACACAGTTATAACACAGACGGCGATGGGACAGAAAATTAAAACATGAAAACAAACTTGCCATACTACACTATATTGGTTTCGGGGATTTCTGTTATTTTCAAAATTATCTGTACATCGTTTTAAACAGTTGAACTCGATAACCAAATTGATTTCGACCCCCAAAAATGGGGTACCACAAGGGCAATTTCAGGGGCCCTTTCTTTATTTTGTACACTATTTTTTTACACAGTTTTATTATTCCAATAGTCATTTTATGCAACGATGTTCAACTATATCTTCCCCCCAAACCCAAATCTTAGCCCTCTGGTTCAGCATATGAATGATGATCTGACTCTATAGTCGAATGGAGCAAACTGTGTCTTTCTATCAATTCTTCAAAATCAAAAACCATAGTTTTTAAAAAAAAAAACGTCCAATTGGGTGTTTAGCATATATCAACCTCGAGTCAATAACGAACCATTCCATTCATGTACCGTTAAAAAAATAAGGGGTTTTTTATGGACTATACCTGGGTCCCGAAACATGTGAATACTTCATCGGAAGAGCTTTTTTTTGAAACTTATCTACTCCAAAGATCCTTTCAAAGAAATAAAAAAAATCTTACCGAAGCCCTAGTCTTGTCTCCGAATCACCAATGTTGTTTTGGCCCAGACTTACTCCAAATCGGATATAAACAGACTACAATTGGACAAAATTATGTGTCCGTCTTATCTGTGGTTTGGGGAAAGAAATAATATATCAATCCCTTTGAGAGGCTGATTCTAAGTGTTCAAAACGCATTTTTCTGCATTCATCTTTGTATCATAAAATCATCCTCGGAAGAAGCCCCCATACCCTTTTAAAAAATACTTTGAAAGACGTCCACAACTTTAAAATTTTGGGGTTTGAGTCCAAATTGCCCCCTTTTTTAAAACCTCTCTATCATTCTTTTTTCCACATGATATCACGGCTAAAAAATTAAATCCCAAAAGATCTAAAAAAATTCTTTGGGGCTTTTTAAAAAAAATAAAAAAAATTTTTTGATGGATGATATACATTTATAAGTATTCCTGCTGAATATCTACACTTTTAAATAAAAAATTATCCATATCAGTCTATCCCATTATACGTGATCTGACATACAAAATATCATTTTAAAAGTTCTTTCCTGTGTTTTTTCACATTATTATTATATAGGTATATTGCTAGACATTGAATTAGCTTTTTTTTTTCTTTTCTAGTTTCCATTAACATATTAGAATATCGGTTGAGTGTGAAAGTACTTACACAATGGGTAAACGCTTACTCTCCCTTTTTGATAGTAGTGGAATCACATTTCGTTTACGAATTATCCCCCATTACTATAAAAAAAAACATTTTATTATTGGAACGTAGTTCCTTACCGGGGAACGGGTCTAGGCGGAATAAATTAAGACCAAAGTTGTAACGAGACTTTCCTATGGTTGTAAGCCGTGGGCGTGGGTTTTCCCCTGTCTCTCTCTCTCTCCCCCATAGAAAGCAAGCCATTTTTTTTCGTTTCGTCTTTCTATTTCATTGAACAGTGTGGTGTCGCGACGATTTTTTTGTTGGGTATATAAAATTTTTTTGTACATAATAAATAAAAAAAAATATTAATAATGAATCTGACTTTTTGCACAAGTTCGGATATTGCTGATGGAGTTAGGAAGTAGAGATTTTATACGAAATAATAAATGCTTTGTTTTTTTTTTAAGTACGCATTATAACCTCTCTTTACTATTGTGCAACAACATAGCGTTAAACTTCCATTATTTGTGTTTAGCAAGTGTACCCTCATAACTTTAATAAATTTAAAAAAAATTATATTTTAATATTACAAACAATGCATTTTTTTGCAACCGTGCGTGTTCTAACCATATGTTGTGTTTAAAAGGGGAGTATATATATTAAATATATATATATAATATAACACTCTGTTGTGTTTACAAAGTCCCCCATCTATGACGTGTACGAAAGAATAAAAAGACAGAGTGCAAAAAATATATATATATATATATATATATATATATATATATATAAAAAAATTATTATAACTTCAAAAAAATTTTATTACAATTCCTTCCAAAAAAGAAAGGAACCCTTTTCCTCCGGGGCCCTTTTAATTTTAATTTTATTTTTTAATTTTTTTTGGGGAAAAAACGGAAGTTGTAGGTGTAAGTTTCTCTTTGAACGAAAAAATTGAGAGTGCGTTTTGAATTTCCACTTTCAAATTTCCGGTTATCCTCATAGAAAAAAAACCCTGGCATCTCAAAACCGGTTTATATCATCAGAAATAGGTTAGTTGTAATTTTTTTAAAATAAATATAAACAGAATGTGTTCAAAACAGTTCCCCCGGGAATTCCTTTTCCATAGTTTTTATTATCAAAAAGTTACCTATTTTGTACATTCTGTCGAATATTTGATGCTATTAATTTTGTTTTCTCAAAATCAAATATTTTCAGAATTTCATTCTGGGGGGCTTATACCGTCAAAATAGCCCTCAATTCACGTTAATTAAAAACATTTCTTCATCACTGCCATATGCCCCGGGGATCAGTAAAGACTGAAAAAAATTTTTTCCCCCCCTCCGGTGACCGGGAAAATTTCCAAATTGCATAAAACTTAAAAATTTGCAATACCCCGGACAAAATTGCAAACTTTTTTGAAATTTCCGGTACCCTCTTTTTTTCTACATCCCCGTAAAATTTCCCCCTTATAACCGGAAATACGAATAATCGTTATTGGGGCTAGTTTGGTTAAAAATTCAAACATGCAAAATTTGTGGAAAATCATGGTTAGTCACCCCTAAAATGTTTAAATTTTTAAACTTGTCATTTGGAACATAAAAAAAATTTTGGATAACGCTAAAAAAAAACCAGGGCAAATTTTAGGGGGTTTCGAAAAATTCAAACGTTTTCCTTTTTTTGCAAACTTTGGGGAGATTTTTTAAATCGCCAATTGAGTTTTTATCTTTTCTATCGCGGGAAAAGGGAGAAATGAACATTATTGTTGGAAGAATTTTTTAAAAGAAAAATTCCAAATTTTTCATTTTTTTTTAAGTTCCTTTTTGGGTCAACTCTACGGATAAATTTTCAACCCTATAAAATGTCGGGAAAGCCGGGCAATAGAATATTTTAGGAAAAAAATGCATACATAATATTTTTTTTACATATTTCAACTTTAAGCACATAGGGGAAACAAATTTTTTTTCAAAGCATTATGGAATGAATCTGTAAAATGTAAAAAAAAAAATTTTAATACAGTATTATCTAATGTAAACTCTATGGTTTTTTACAAAAGGGGAAGATTGTTGTAACGACTTGATTTAAGTGTTTCAGACTATGGGAATTGATTACCAATTTGAGTAACCTCAATCAAAACAGTGTCTAGACTAGTCTTCAAAAAATTTTAAACTTAAAAAAAATGTCAAAAATCTCAAAAAATTAAAATTACATTACCATATGGAAAAAATATAGTTTTCGATGTTCTGACCAAATGTACAGTAAATTATAACTCAGATGGCTTATTTATGATTTTCAAATGGTAATATCAAAATTGTACTGAATGATTTCATTCTAATTTAGTGAATGATTATCTGTACGTACAAATCTAAATATTGTAGACAAGTATGTCTTATTAAGTGGTATTTTCTGATAAAAAACCATCAAAGTAAAACTATGTGTTGGAACTATACAGTGTTATCATCTGATATAACCATTCGGTGGAATCGTCTAATTTCACTATTCGCTCAAAGAAGGGGCAAAAAATTACCGGCTTCGGAAATTTTGGTCCTTGAAAAATTATCCTCTGATAATATAAATACCGATTCCACTAGATCGGGTTCAATTTTGAGCGAAAATTGCAAAAGATTAACATTTCGCGAAATTGCCTTAATTGATAATTTTCCCATTGCCCTGCTTTGCCGACGTTTTATGGGTTTGCAAATTCATACGTCAACTTGTTCGCGTCCCCAGAACTTTGAGAAAAAATGCACAAAGTGTAATTGGACTGCTTCCCAAAACGGTTTTCGGGGTTACGCAAATGTATGGGTAGACTTGCTTGCCATTCAGAACCGGAGGAAAAATTGGCATAAAGTTTGGAATTTTGGGTCTTTTGCGAAAATCTTCTTGATTGATAAAAATTAATAATAAAAATTTGAAGGGATGGTGAATAATGAAATATTCTATTGCCCTGTTTTCCCGACGTTTCAGAGGGTTGCAAATTTTTAGACTTGTTTGCCTTTTCCAGAACTTGGAGAAAAATTGGCATAAAGTTTGGAATTTTTGGTCATTTGAAAATCTTCTTGATTGATAATAATGATAAAAATAATAATAATGAATGAATGAATGAATAATGAAATATTCTATTGCCCTGTTTTCCCGACGTTTCAGGGTTGAAAATTTAAAATAGACTTGTTTCCCAAATTTCAGAACTTTGAGAAAAAAAATTGCACAAAGTTTGGAATTTTGGTTCATCCGCGAAAATCGACTCAATTGATAATATTCTATTGTCGGTTTTCCCAACATTTTATAGGTTGCAAATTTGTACGTAGTCTTTTTCCCCAATAGCAGAACTAAAAACAAATGCACAAAGTTTGGAATTCTGTGGCATTTGCGAAAATTGCTTCTGCCAATAATGTTCATTTCCGCCATCTTCAGCGATACTGAAAAAGGTGCAAACTCAATTGGCGACTTAAAATTATGCCACCAAAGTTTGCAAAGCACGAAAACATTGTTTGCAATTTCATGACCCCTAAACCTTTGCCCCTGATAATGTTTTTAGCGTTATTCATAATTTTTGGATGTTTCGTACACATGAGAAGTTTGCAAATTTAAAGCATTTTAGGGATGACGGAACCATGATTTTTTCCAAATTTGCACAATGTTTGTTTTAACCAGAATTTGCGCTTATTACAACGACATCAAGGATTATTCATATTTCCCGGGTTGAAAAAGGCGTGTCCCAAAATTTTACAAGGGATGTAGAAAAGAAGTTAGGGAATATAGCTGGAAGTTGACAATGTTTGCAATTTTGTCGAAGGAGATATTGCCAATTAACGTTTCATGTGAATTTGAGTAATTTCCGGTTACCGGATGAGTGTGCAAATTTTTATATTTAGCCTTTACTGGATGCCTCAACATCCGGCAGTGCTAAAGAAATGTTTGTAATTATTGTGAATTGGCGGTCTATTTTGACTGGCGCTTTTGCCAAATCGACACAAATTGATGGTTCATTGGAATCTACCGCAGTCTAAATGTTTTTTGATTTGAATTGCCTTTCGTCGAGTTACCCTCTACGAAGCTCTGATATCAATTTGTATTTTTGTATAAAACTAATTATTCGTTTTTTTTCTATTATTTTACTGATATTGAAGAGATCTGAAATCGGCCTATAAGTTTTTTTGCAAACTCACCAATTGAAATATTGAAATAATGCATGATAAAAACTTTTTAACAAAAAATTAAACCGACGAAAAAATCAACTGAAAAGCAAAAAATACAATAAACCTTCTTAGTCCAAATGATAATTGGGTCCTAAACTAATGTAGGTAACTGATTTTGAGTCGGGCCAAACAAATTATCGAAGATCTTTATCTATGGAAGAAGTCATCAAAACGCAGCCGTGCATCTCGCTGCTATCATTTTACGCTTCATCTAATTCAATTGCTGGTTTTTTTTGGCGCCGACTCCAAAATCAGTTATGATTTAAGGCTCAATATCATGAACTTAGAAGATTTATTTATTTCTTGCTTTTCAGATTCCCTAAATTTCCTGATTAATAAGATTTTATTTTACTTCAGTTCCTATTTGGTCGGTTTAATTTTTTTGTTAAAGTTTTTTTTTTAAATATTTTGTGTAAAAATCTACCAATTACTACCTACTTGTTTTTTGATTACTTCCAAAATATTACCACCCTTCAACCATTACCATTTAAAAATGATAGTTATCTTATTTGTTGTAATATAAATTATTTTCGTTGTTCTAAATTTCATTACTTTGTATATCATTCCATCCTCTCAAAAATATACGGGTTTTTGACGGATGTGGAACAAGAATAATGTCAGTAGCGTCTGTCATTGTCAACTACGTATGTGGGGCCAATGTTCACTAGTAAAAAATCAATTATCTATTCATCTACCCGTAAAGGTGGCTAATTCCTTTCAGAAATCCAAATATAAGGTATACCTAGCTATTAAAGAAGAATCATCCGAATCGAAGGGCAGTACCAAGTTATGCCTGATAGAATCGGTTGGACCAAAATTTCCCAGAGGGTGAGTGACCCAATATCCTTCATTTTGCTCCTTAGGGGTAGATTTCATCTTTTCAATTCAAATGGGACCAATTCAAAATTACCTATCCACTGAAAAAGAATTATCGGAATCGGACGTATCCAGAAAAAGGGTTATGATCGCTACATAAAAAAATGAGGGAAAAAAAAAAAAATATACGGGTCGACTAGAAACCTCCCCCTTTTTTTGGTTTCGTCGGTTAAAAATAAGTATACATTTCATCATAGAAAATTTTTCCCAATCTTCCATTCTCCTTGAGATTGATTAAACAGAATCCTAAGTGTAAGTTATTTTCTTTATGGGTTCCTTTGCCCACGAGTTGGGCCCCATGGTTCCGAAACTGCATTGGGTTCTCCACGTATCGTCACAAACCGTAGTCATTGGCGTCAGTTCCGTTCTTTAGTGGTCTGGTTCGCATCTTTTTGTTTGAACATAGATAAAATTATGAAAATCGTCTCTGACACAAATCACGTATTTATGCAAGACAACTTTTTACTTCCCCCAGTTGCCTTTCGTTACCATGGTTCATGGAATAGAGATGGAAGGTGATAAATACACCGAAGATGATAATCTCAGTTCTCTTGCTGATTTCTCTTCAGCTCATCTGGTTTCGAATCTTAATCGATTTTCAATTCATCAATTCTCAACCCTTTTTGACCAAGTGTTCACTTAATCAAATATTCACTTCCGCCTGTAGTGGACTGAAAGGATTTTCAGTGTCCTCATAGCGGAAGACACTTGTAAAAAATCACTGATTTAATTGTCATGCTAAAACTGAAACACTCATTCGAAATACATAAAGGTATGTCCCATTATCGTTTATACAGGGTCCTGCAACAGTGGCGAGGAGTTCCATATCTCTATTTGGAACGGGTGGAAATTTATATTTCTATAATATACCTATAACACAGGATTTCAATTTTTCTGAGCGGATCCCAATTTTGTTTTAAATGGCAACCTATATTTTTTATCGCTTTTTTCGGTTTCTACATAGAAAATAAAAGATAATTTATGTATATCTTCCTTGAAAATATTGACGGTTTTCGAGATTTCAGCATGACAGGTTTTTTTTCAATATTCGTCAATCAGAAATTTGAAATTATAAAGTTGTGCCAAGTCCCAAATTTAAATTTGTTTTGGTCAAATATTCTACATTGATAACTCTCTCAAACGATATATCTGAAATCGATCCCGTGATATACGGGTATGAAAAACAAACCCTTACATATTGTAAATAAAAATTGCAGAATCTTCCTTATTTTAAATGGAACAACCTGTTCATTATCGATCCATAAGAAGCGCCAACAAAGGCTCTACAAATGTCATCAGTATTCCTATGGTTAAGTTAACTAGTTTTTCTTAAAACATCATTTTTTTCGAAAAATGTCAATTATTCATATTTCTTCCCCATAATCTGAATGAACGACTGTTTTCAAAGGGGAAAACCATTTGACGACTGATGAAATATACGAAAAAATATCTCGTTTCAATTATGTACATTACAAGGTGTCCAAAAAAAATATTTTTTATGAAATAAAAAGTATGTATCACATTTTTTTCAAATGGAAAATAATTTTTTTATTGGATGCAAAATTTTACATAAATCGTGCAAAATCAAACCAAACACGAATAAAAAGAAAAAATTTTGAATATTATTAATAATTTTTTCATGTTATAGTTATATTCATGAATTAAAGTCAGGATATTTAAATTGTCAACTGGCAAACTACAAAGGAAAGTTTGTTTAAGATTGATAATGAAACTTTTATAAATATGTTCAACATGTCTTTATTTTCTTGAATGCAGAGCTGAAGTCTATGTTTGAGAGACTGTTCTACCCCTGCGAAAGACAGCTGGTGGAATGCGAAAGCAACAAACCTGGTAAATCATTTTGTAAGGGGTGAGATACATTGTTCCATTCAGATGTCCCTAAAAGTATGGACCAATTACATACTCCCAAAGATGCCCCGCCAGACATTTTATCCACCACCTATGTTGATTTAAAGCCCCGTCTCAATAAGTAGGGATTTTCTGTCGAATAATAAATTTGGGAATTATGTCGATTCACAAATCCATTTTTATGGAATTTGATTCATCCGACCCTAAAATGTTATTGAAAAATATTCGTTTCGACGAATTTCTCCCATAGCCCAATTGCAGAATCTCACTTTTTTTCTCGAAATCGGCATACAGTAGTTCTTGATGCAATTTAACGTGGTATGGATGAAGCGATGTTTTTTCAAAATTCGTTGCACTGATCTCTCACTTATATCCACTATTTCACCAATTTGTCGTTGGCTCCTACAAGGATCTTCTTCAACAGCAAGAAGAACTTTTCAATTATTATCTTCATTAGTAGCTCGCTTGTTTCGCTCATGTTTTAGAATAATTGATACTTCCAGTTTTAAAAATCGTGTCAGGACCTTTCGGAAAGATCTTTCATCTGGATGCCTTCTATCTGGATACCGTTGAGGAAATAAATTATACTTGCCAATGAACAATTCCTGTCTGATTCACCTAATATGAAAATCATATCAATCAAATCATTTTTTGAAAAACAACTTGGTGAAATTATAACGAAAGTTCAACGATTCACTAAAGATTTCAATATTTCTTTGCTGGCAAATATTTTGATCATCATTTGCCAACTATTTGGGAAATGAATATTCTATTCGCTGAAAGATTTTTTTTTAGACCGAAATAATATGGCCCAAATTTTTCGAGATTATTGAAATTATTTAAATATTCAGGAACGTACATTTTGGGTGTAATTTACAACGTTCATCTAGCAACAGGTGATAAATGTGTTACAAACATAACATAATCTCGATCACAGCCGTCAAATATATGGATTTCACAGTAAAAAAATCATTGATGTTATGGCGATGAAATAAAAAAATTTTGTCATTTTCGAAAAAAAATTTAGAAGAACTATGGGGCCCACCTTATAATGTATATAATTTTTCGAAAAATGGCTGTTTTAGAAAAACTGTAAACAACCGTAAGGGAATACTTGATGACATCTGTAGACCCTTTTGGGTGGCTTCTTATGGACCCGATAATATACTAGTGTTCGATTTAAAATAAAGACGATTCTCAAATTTTTTTTTTTTTACAATATATTGGAAGCCGTTTTCATCCCTGTATATCACAGGTCGATTTCAGATATATCGTTTGAGAGAGTTACCAATGTAGAATTTTGATAATAACAAATTTCTATTGGATTTGGCACAACTTTATAATTTTAAATATTATGGTGGAATATTGGAAAAAACCTGTCATGCAAAATTTCGAAACCATCAATATTTTTTAAATGAAGATATAGAATAGAATAGAATAAAAATTTTATTCACCTCAAATAACATGCAAATTTTTAAAAAAGGTAAGTCAGACATAGAATTGATCATTAAATTTTGACAATTGGGTGTAAATATTTTGTGTGTACAGATAAATGAAAAAAAATATATAAAAATATAAAATATATGAATATATAATATGATAAAGATTTATAGTATATATAAAATATTGGGGAAAAAAGATTTATAGTATATATAATTTATGTGCAGTTAATACTCAGCACCATGTATATATCATCAGGAGACAAAATTCTTGATGGATTAAAAGGATTTGTTGAAAAAATGATTTCACACCATTCTTGAATGAATTGTAGGTGGGTTTTGATTTGATGTCATCTGGTGACGTTATAAAAAACAATGCATTTATAGACGGGAGATTTGGGAAAAATAAGATGTTTTTAGGATGTAAACGGAGATTTTTGGTCCTTGTGTTTATAGTCATGAATATCAGATTGTTGTTGAAAAGTGTTGAAATATTTCCTGGTAAAAGTTAAGCACTTCATGATGTAAATAGAAGGGGTCAGTTAAAATTGAGTATTTCGTGAATGCTTTCTACAACTTGCACGATAGTCTAGGTCGGAAATTAATCTCATTAATCTCTTTTTGTGCTATAAGAACTCTATTAAAATTAAGATACATACAGTATCTTTTATTTTCCCATGTTTAAAACCGAAATGGCGATAAAAATATAGGTTGCCATTTAAAAAAAAAAACAGTTGGGGTCCGCCAGAAAAAAATTTAACACCCTGCTCGAGCAATAAGGTTTTTTTTTTAAACATGTCTGAGCTACATCTATATACATTATTAACAATAGATATATATGAAAAAGATTTGTGGCATAATGGACAGATTATTAAATCAAAGAAAAAAAAGCATCCCTCGAGGGGAAACTCAACTCGCAACCTTAGGCTTTCCGGACCTACGCTCCCTGAGCTATCAGGCTATGAGAATCGACATCCCCTCGTGAACACTTTACTTCCTTTAAATTTTAAAGTGAATGTTGGGAAAGAATCGAAAAAAACGAACGTATATCCGTGGCCGTCGAATGGGTACCGGGTCCCATTCACCCAAACATCATCGTCGAAGTGACGATTTCAGTAGAAGTTCTAGGAAGATGATCTCCAACCACTGATAAGAATGTATCGCACCTATTCACTAATCTATTGAAAAAATTCTATAAGTTGTTTTTTGAAGGGGATTTTCAAACAAATTTGATAAAAGTATTGATAACAGAGACGGGACGATAATGGTATTCCCTTTTTGTTTTTTTTTATTTCAAGATTTTAAGACGGAGGGGACTCTAGATTCCTTCCATTGGTACGGTATATTTGCGTTTTGTAAGATAAGGACAATATGTACTAATAAATTATGAAATCTACCCTTCCGACTGGCCGCATCTTTCGATTATTTTCTATATGTTATGGCTTTCAAGATATCGAAAATCACCCCTGAATGTATAGATTCAGGAAGAACTGAAAGTTAGCGGAGCATTTGTATTGAACTGAAACTCCATAAAAAAGTAATGAGTCAATAAAAGAGAGTAATGCCGTGCGTGCGGGACTTTCATCGAGCCCGGCAATTCATTTCTCTTAATCCTCGGAATTTATTTGATCCCTTCTAACTCCACTTTCAAATGCCTTTTATCTCACAAATCAACAGGCCCTTTTCGGCTTCTTACATGGGCATGAAACGACGGTTCTTTCGAACAAGACAAAGCCCGCCCACGGATGGACGGCGCGATGGCATAAATTAGTTGACCAAAGGTGTGCCCCTTTTAACAAACAACGGAATAAATCTCGTAGAGATGTTTATCAAGGTTTAATTGATAGTGGGAGAGCGGTATCAGGGTAACAGGTAACTTTGGTGTTGAAAAGGCCTGACAATACCTTTCTCACGTCTTTGGATACTAAACCTATTTTTAAGTTATATCAAAGATTGGTAAGTGATTACATAATTCACTCCCGCATGGACAATTCTTTAGACAAGCCATGGTTTCCAGAGCTCCGAGGGTGTGACATTCAAACTTGGCAGGGGTGTTAGATTCAAGAATTGGAATTTTTTTTCAATATTTCATACTATTCCATCTCTTCC
Source organism: Gonioctena quinquepunctata (assembly GCA_018342105.1). Lineage (NCBI taxonomy): Eukaryota > Metazoa > Arthropoda > Insecta > Coleoptera > Chrysomelidae > Gonioctena > Gonioctena quinquepunctata. The sequence goes on from JAFIRS010004387.1 coordinate 48,649, forward strand.
GGTTTCACCAGCAATCCCAACTTGTGAATTTCAAATAGAACACCCTGCACTGGCGCACCCAGGGGGGGGGAGCCATGAGCCCGAGATTGATAATAGTTACAAAACAATTGAGATTCTGACCATAGATAATAATTGTAAAATAGCTCACCTACAAATAGAAAATAAGCCCACCTACTAATAGAACATATTAGATCGTTGCCAACGTCAACGGATGAACGGATGCTGACTGACTGGTCATTATCGGTCATCCAAAGTCCGACAGGCCTATTGGGAATTCAAAATAACCGATACTTCCTCTGGTGTCGATTTTTGAAACTATACATTGTTCACTTTTTGAAACATTAGTGTTTATACAGTGCTTCTCAAAAGTCCCCTCCCCCCCTCTTATTTTTGGACCGATTATACATAAACAAGTGAAATTTGGAAACTGAATATTAAAGGTTGTAAACTTTCCTACTAGTGATGATAGATGACGAAATCGTCAAAGATGACGTCACAAGGCCATTGTGACCAATATTTTGAATGGAACCCTACGGCAAGCGACACCTCTTTTAAAAGAAATCGAAAAAACCTATTCAATGGTACTTATTTTGTTTGTGTTTATGGCAGTTTCAATGGCTCATTAGTAAACATTAAAATTTAAATTCCATTCAGTATGCTATTAATTCTACTTAAAGAAATTGCTCGAAGTGACCTCCATTTACTTCCTGACAGTGAAATATTCCTATTTTCAAACTCTTCTCGTACTTTTGCAAATGTGTCTGCGGAAACAGCCTCACATTCTGCAACAACACGTTGTTTTAAAACATCAATATTGTCAGGTTCAGTGGCGTAAACCTTCGATTTGAAGTACCCCTACAGAAAAAAATCCAAAGGTGTGAGGACCGGTGATCGAGCTGGCCATTCCGTTGAAACTCGTCGTCCAATCCATCTACCACGATACTCCAAATACCGTTTAACGGCACCGTAATAGTGTGGAGGAGCACCATCCTGTTGGAATGTCATTTCCAAATTGCCGAATTCATCTGGATTATCTTCCAAAATTTCAAGGATTAACGGTTCTATTGCGTTTTGCAACAGCTCCAGATAAACCTCACCAGTTAAATTAGTATTTAAAGAAGAGGCACAACGATATGGTTTCCCAGGATACCTGCCCAAACATTCACCTTCTGGGGAAATTGGGTATGTGTTTCACGAAACAGGTGAGGATTTGCGTCACTCCAATACCTCACATTCTGTGTATTTACATTTCCATTCAGATAGAAAGTACTTTCGTCACTAAAACAAATTATTTTGACATAGTCTGGCTGTTGGTTAATTTTAGTTTCCATATTTTCACAAAATTCTAGTCTTCGGTCTGGGTCGTCGTCTGAGAGTTGATGAACCATTTTGTTTTTTTTTTCAACACCCTGTGTACTGTACTTCGACTGACTTCACAGGTAGATGCAACGTGAGTTGTTGAAGAAGTAGGATTAACTATTACTTCTGCCAGTAAATCAATTTTTTTCCGATCAGAAATTTGTGGTCTGCCAGATCGTTTCGCATCATTAATACTACCCATTGTTTCAAACTTACGAAGAAGCTCCCTTAAATAAGTCCCCGAAACGGGGCGATCGGGAAACCTCTCATTAATAATGCGTTCTGCTGCATGAATATTTTGTCCAGTTTCACCAAGAATTAGGATCGCTGCTACTTTATCACCTAAAGCACGTACCATTTCGCTTCTTGAAGCACTTAAACGTTCGGCTCACAACAGTTTAACAAATTATTAAAATGTACCAAAAGCTGCTGAAACAGTTAAACGTTCGATCAACAATACACAAATTATTAAATGTACAAAAACTTGGACAATTACAAAAACGTCGAATTAGGAAGACTAACAAAAACGTCAGCTTATTTGACAACTATCCCGAGGCGGAGCTTGAATTTGGAATTTTAGCATTAACTGATTTAATTCATCACAGCTTTGCGTTTTTTAAAAGCGAGTTGCCAAAACTGCCATAAACACAAACAAAATTATTATCATTGAATAGGTTTTTTCGATACCTTTCAAAAGAGGTGTCGCTTGCCGTAGGGTTCCTTTAAAATTATTGGTCCAATGGCCTTTTTTTTATCATCACTAGTAGGGAAGTTTACAACCTTTAATATTCAGTTTCCAAATTTCACTTGTTTATGTATAATCGTTCCAAAAATAAGAGGGGTGGAGAGGACTTTTGAGAAGCACTGTATGATTTTAGCCATATACTTAAAACTTGTCGAATCTCTTCTGATTGTTGACATTTAATGAAATTCTGGTTTACCTTGTGGTGTTCTGTTGACTATTGTACGTTCTAGAGTGAAAAAAATGAGTGATTCAAGTTCAAATCATCATTGTTGTGTACCTCAATGTGACTCTTGGGCAAAACGATCCCGTTGTTCTGGAATAGTTTTCATTATTTTCCGCGAGAAAATAAACTTAACGTTCTGGTTTACACTAATCTAGGAATTTTCACACGTGTTTCATTATACAATAGCTTCTCCACCTGAAGAAGCTATTGTATAGCGAAACACGTGTCGTGGTTTTGTAAACCCAGTTTAGTGAAAATCATTTAGTGAATTGAGTGTCTTTTGTTTACTTTAATTTGGATTTTCATCAAGTATCAGCCACATCAATTCAAAATTTGTTTTGTTTTCAGATCGGCAATGAATAAATTAATTCTATTTCGGGTGTTGTAATTGTGGTGTTCTGATACGAAATATATTGTTTCCCTCACATACGGTGGAGCACTACCTGTTCTTATTTTAAAGATGAAGATCAGGGTTTGACCTAGTAACATTTTTTCTACTGATAACCACTCTAGCGTATTTAATATTTCATTTAAGGGTGTTCGTTTAGAGCAGGATAATATTCTCATTGCTGAATATTGCAATGTATGTAATAGTTTCATTTAATTTTGTTGTACTAAACATAGTATGGTAGAGTAGTAGTTGAAGTGATTGAGTATTATTGTATTGTGGATAATAGTTTTTGACTACTTCAAGAGAAAGCTGGAGCATCTGTACAAATAGTTTCATATAGAATCTATGTAATTCTTCAATTTCGTCACTCTATTCATCATCAGTCTTTTAAACACCACAATAGATGTAATAACTGCAACGATTATTATAATCCGGGAAAAACTATCCTCATGGGTTTTTGCATGAATATATATCATGTATTTCTTCTCCAGACGACCAACAGTTAAATTATGAATATTATCACGAGGAAAAGTGTCCTCAGTGAATCCGTTAGGAATTATAATCGGCTTTGAGATATTATCTGTCACTTTCGAAGCGTGATGGACGGATAAATGCCACCCGGAAAATATTTATGTAATGTTTTATAGCAATAATCGCTGAGGATTTTGCAGAGGCGGACTTCTTCAACGTCTCTTACCAGTCTATGGATAGAATTCAGGCCTGATACTTGAAGTAATTCCAGCATCATTCCTCTGTGTTTCCCGAGAGAGAGGTGTAATTATCATTATCCTGAATTATAGCTTCTTGTAATTATTTCTTTAGGGTTCATCAACGTAACGGGTGGGTCGGGCCAGTGATTCTTTTTCTATAGCTTCGGGGTGCATTTATATTTTCCTATAGCCAAAGGTGCTTCCATATTTTCTACACATGAACCACCTCTATTCTATTTCGGTTCTTGAGTTCCAGTTTCAATGTCTTCTGCTTGGTTTCATTTTGAGAATAACTTATGCTTTCAGATATTATAATACTTTGCGTACTCTTTTTATGTCATATGTAAATAGTCTTCTAGGCTTCGCCTCAACCATTTGGAACCCACACTATATTATATACATGAAACAAATTGAAAGCATCCAAAATAAATGTATCCACCCAAATAAGGATTTTTGTAAAGTAGGCAATTTTGGACCTAATTTTATTTGCCCTGTACATAACAAATCATCAAATATGTCATAACCAATAAGCACATCTATGGAATCACTAACACTGAAATTAGGATCAGCCAATATCAGATTTGGTGGTATATCAACCAGCTTTAAGTTGAAAGAAATCGAAGGAATGTTTCCTGTAATTTTGTCTATTATAAAACAAGGTAAACTGGCTTTAAATGAGTTCATGCATGCTCTAGTATCCAGGTAAGATAAGAATTTGATTTATACCTGTAACAAGAATGTTACATTTCTTTGTTTTTAGATTCAGTTTTTCACATAAATGTTTTGTTATGTAGTTATACACTGTGTCCGTAAAGTATGGAACAAATTCATTTTTAGCTAAACAGGTCATTTTAAGAAATAATCCTGAAACACGTCGATTTTTTATGTTAATTTACCGTATTTTAAAATAATAATCTAATATACAGGGTGAATTACGTTCGAGTAATGACGTCACCGTCATTTTTTTTAAATGGAACACCCCCATTTTGTCTCAATTTTCGGATTACTCTAGCTGAGCTGATTCCAAAATGTATCACATGTTGATTCCAATTGCTACAGGGTGGACAAAATACAATAGTTTTGTGTGTGCTCATAAAGTAACGCGTAACATTCTTTATTAGGTAAATTAACAATATTATCAAAATACTTATTGTCTAGCAGACAGAATATGACAAAAAATATTTCTTATCTATTTATAAAAAAACATAGTCGTCTACTTTTTTGGGAAATGTCATTATTTGTTTAGTAATTTATTGATGTTCAGTGACAGTTTGGTAATACAATATTTTTGGTATTCGTGAATATTCGAATGATTGCTTAGATTTAATTGGAAGTAGAAATGGAGTTAAGTGTAAAACAAAGAATTGAAATACTTATGATGATTGGGTATGGAGACAGATCGCGAACTCAGATGGAAGTGTGCAATTTGTTTAATGATAAATATCCAGAAAGACCTATAACGCGTTCAACAGTCAGTAAGATTAAAACGAAATTTCGAGAAATTGGTAATGTTGAAAATGTACGCAAATCAGGTCGTCCCCCTGCAAATGCTGATACAGCATTAGATGTTTTGAAGAAGATGCGCACACTTCTGATCGTAAAGTTAGTCGCTATATCGGTGTTAGCAAAACAACGGTACACAAACTATTGAAGCTTGAAAAATGGCATCCTTATAAAATCAAACTTGTGCAAGAATTAAACGAAGATGATCCCGATAGAAGACTCCAATTTTGCGAAGAAATGATGGATAAATGTCACCGAGACCCTCTCTTGATACAAAACATTATTTTTTCTGATGAGTCCACTTTCATGTTAAATGGTGAAGTTAACCGTCAGAATTGTAGATACTGGGCAAAAGAAAACCCCCACTGGATGCGTGAGCATCATACACAATCCCCTCAAAAGGTAAATGTATGGGCTGGAATTGTACGAAATCGAATCATCGGACCCTACTTTTTTGAAGGTAATTTAAACGGGGCAACGTACCTTGAGTTTTTAAGGGGGTATCTCGTACCTACTTTACGTAATTTGTTTCCCAGCAGACGTAATCCTGGAGGTTTTGAGAAAGTTTATGGTTTCAACAGGATGGTGCACCTCCACATTATGCTGTAGATGTTAGAAGGTACCTAGATGAAATTTTTCCGAACAGGTGGATTGGTAGACGTGGACCCACTGAATGGCCAGCGAGGTCACCAGATTTAAATCCTTTGGATTATTTTCTGTGGGGCCATCTGAAGAATGTTATTTATAAAACGAAACCAGCAAATATTGCAGATGTACAAGAGAAAATTCGAACAGAAATAAACAATATTATGCAAGAAACCATACACAAGGTTCAACAAGAATTTGTACACCGTTTGGGTTACTGTCAAATACAGCAAGGGCTGCAGTTCGAACAGTTATAAAGTCATGTATTCCAGCATATTCTGTCCGCTAGACAATAAGTATTTTTGATAATATTGTTAATTTACCTAATAAAGAATGTTACGCCTTACTTTATGAGCACACACAAAACTATTGTATTTTTGTCCACCCTGTACCAATTGGAATCAACATGTGATACATTTTTGGAATCAGCTCAGCTAGAGTAATCCGAAAATTGAGACAAAATGGGGGTGTTCCATTTAAAAAAAATGACGGTGACGTCATTACTCGAACGTAATTCACCCTGTATATTAGATTATTATTTTAAAATACGGTAAATTAACATAAAAAATCGACGTGTTTCAGGATTATTTCTTAAAATGACCTGTTTAGCTAAAAATGAATTTGTTCCATACTTTACGGACACAGTGTATACACTCAGAGTCGCTATCAAGAAATGCTCTTCAACTATGTACCCGGGCGTTGTTATCGATGACGTCAACAACAGCTGTTGAAAGCAGATTATATTTTTGACTTTGAGTAGAACACAATGAAGTGCTAGGCGAGATATTATTTTCATCTGCAGATGAATATTGAGTGTCAGGATTGGTTTTCACAATATTTTCTGCTGTATTTGAAGCTGAATTATTTTCGTTTGTGAAATGTAACAAAGTGTTATGCAAATTACCACATTTATGGCATTTGCTGGTGGTGCATTGTTTGGTTGTGTTATTTTTTCTCAAGCAATTCACACAGTGCCGTAGACGTTTTACTTTCTCGAACCTGCCATTGGGATCTAACTTGAGGAATTTTGGACAGTTATAATATGTGTGATTCTCATCACAGATAACACATTTTGTTTGATTGGTTCCAACTAATGCTTTGACAGCTTTTGTATAATAATAATAATAAGTGTATTCACTAATGTAAAACAACAAAAATTAGATACAATACGATACAATAATACATTTCATCTACTCGATTTTGAATAAACTCAGTGGCTCTCATGAAGTTTCCTTGTTATGGAAGTATGGTTGGGTACTGATGTTTTTTCATTACTCAAAAAAAAAACTGTTTGTTTTCACATCTTTGCGTTACACAAGTCCAAAGCTGTATTATTTATTTAGAAACAGACAGGCATGCGCCTAATTATATGTTGCATTATTAATTTTGAGGTAAAGTGCGACCAGAAATCTAAGAAGGTCGTAAATCAATAGTAGCCGACGACCCTCATTTTACCTATTGTTCGAATTATAGATAAGCAATAAAAGTGTGTGTCGCTTAAAAGATTCCCAGGTCCGGATTGGAATATCTCATGAAATAGTTTGGCATTTTAATAATAGTGGGCTCCACATAATTTTTGGCTTTTGTTGACAGTTTTGAATTTGAATTTATTTGATAATAAAAAATCTCCTAAGGTTGATTTAAAAGGATTTGTTTAAATGTGTGTAAATAATCAGATTTACTTACCTGGCCACCAGACTCTCAGTACTAATGTGCTATTAACGAAATTATAGATTGTAATGGTCTATTTACGGTTACAAAATAAATTACCTACCAGATTTGGAAAACAAGACTGTTTTGAGAACTGACCGCTTTCCAATTTCAGAAATAAAAGGGGGAAAGTTAAACAACATTTAGTCATTACCTATCTAATATTCCGTTGTGTCAGTTGTGTCTAATTTAAAGTGTAGTGGAACTAGTAGTAGAAAAATCATAATGGAATATGTGCGCCTTAATAAATGGAGATTTGAATATTTATTGGCAATAAACGAATTTAGAGAATATGGTAGAACAGTAGTGTATTTGGATGAAACTTGGTTCGATATACACGATATTTCAAACAAAAGTTGGGTAGACTCATCTGACTTGTGCCAAACTAATGCGCCGTCTAATGAAGGAAAACGCATTACGATAATTCACGCAGGAACCGAAAATGGTTTTATACCAAATGCGTAGTCTTTATCGGCAAAGAATATTGAGGACTCTTTAGTCGATTATCATGTTGATACTACAGCCGAATTATTTGAAGACTGGTTCCAAAATAAACTCATACCAAATATTTCAGCCAACAGTATTATCGTCATGGATAATGCTAGGCTACCACAGTCGAAGACTAGATAGAGCACCATGTTTAAATGACACCAAAGCCACTATACAAGAATATATGTTAAATAATTATATGTACTATGAGGAAAAGTACACAAAAACAGTTACTAGAAGTTTCACGTAGTTATTCGATAAGAAAGAAATATTTTTGTGATTCATTGGCTGAAAGCTTGGGACATGCGGTGCTCAGACTTCCTCCTTATCACAATTCTCAAATATATTCGAGCGATTTTTCTCAATAATTTAACCCAATATCATTATACCTACCTATAAAACAAAATTTAATGGCTAGGGCAGGTACAACTCTGCGTAGAATCCACCGCCTGCTGATAACTCAAGTGGTTGGTGATTTATGTCCTTCTTAGATTCCTGGTTCCACCATACTGATGTTGTTTCATTGCTCAATGTTTCTAGAACACAACATCTAACACTTAAAAAAATCAAGGAATGATTTAAGAGTCGGTAACTCCGATTTTTTTGGTTCCCATTTCTTTCTAGTTATGGGATCAAGTTTTGTGGCAATTAAATGAATGATCAGAATATCCCAATGCTCTGTCGGCAACTCTAGACTCTTCAATGCCGCATATGTCGATTGGTACCGTCTAGCAATTGACTTAAAGTAGTGCACGATTCCTTTTGTACTGGAGTTAAGTTAAAAAGTGCCTTTATGTGGTTTGAAACTAACAGCTGTTTGTTTTCATATCTTTGCGTTACACAAATCCAAGCTGTATCATTTATTTATTTATTTAGAAACTGACAGGCATTTATTTGCCTAATTATATGTTTCATTATTTTAATTTTGAAGGTAATTTTGTATGACTAATTACATTCATTAATACATAGTTAGAATATTACATACATTAGTATAGTATTTCTTATCCCAATTGGACCGACATGAAAAGTTTCGAGAAGGAATTCTCTTCCACACGACAGAACTTTTTTATGATTTTACCAGGAACACTTTGAAAGTAAAAACATTGGTAGTATATAAATTTTATATTCGCCGGGCAGTGCATATGAACACTCCTCGTAGTGCTCTTATTTTTATTGCCGTTCCAATTGGGATTAGAATAACTATATATACAGTGCGAGTTTCTAACTTGGAATAAATTCAGTATCTTGAAGACAGTTGTTTTGTTAGAAATATGCCCGGACAGGTCGATTTTTATTTTGAATATATGAATATATATGGAAGAAAATGTTATACAGCGTGTCTAAAATTTGAGATATGACGTCAACGACTATTTTTTCAAATGACAATCCTAATTTTTTCATGACTATTCTTGAAGGGTATAGTAAGTTACACATGCGTACCAAATATCGTATTTTTATTCCTTGTCGTTTGACAGATATTTAACAAACATCAACTAATTCGACAATGAGATTCACCTGATCTATCTGATATCAACTCAAATATGTTTCTTCAATAAATGTTCAAAATGTTGTCCATTAACTAACTGACAATATCCTAAAGACAATTTAAACTCGTTTTGAACATTTCTAATTACTTGGGCGGAAATTAGTCTACACTCCTGTCGTATTCGTTCTTGTAACAGCTCAATGTTTTCTGGTTTGGTGTTAAAAACCTTGCTTTCCAAGTACCCATATGAGAAATAGTCCATAGGTGTCAAATCCGGTGACCTGGGAGGCCATTCAACAGCTCCTCTTCTACCTATCCATCTGCCTGGAAATACATCATCCAGGTACGCACGGACAGGTTTTTTAAAATGAGGAGGCGCACCGTCTTGTTGAAACCAGATGTTTCTATTCAGGACATCGGCTTCATCCAGATCAGAAAACAGAGTAGCCAAAGTCGGAACTAGTTCTTCCCGCAAGAATTCTAAATATCTATCTCCATTGAGATTTCTTTGGAAGAAAATTGGTCCTATTACTCGATTACCAACAATCCCTGCCCAAACATTAACTTTTGCTGTATATTGAGTGTGGCCTTCCCTCATCCAGTGTGGGTTGTTGTCTGCCCAATAACGACAATTTTGACGATTTACCTCACCATTTAACGTAAACGTTGATTCGTCAGAAAACAGGACGTTTTCTATGTTCACAACATTTCTGTCTAGTAGATCGATCATTCCTTCGCAGAATTGGATTCTTCTATCCGGATCATCTTCGGTGAGTTCCTGGAGGATTGTCATTTTATAAGGATGAAATTTATGGGTTTTCAGAATTTTCATCACTGAAGACTGGCTAATTTCGAGTTCCCTAGCTATCTGCCTAGTGGGAACATGATGATTTCCTTCAACAGAGAGGAGTACATTCATTTCGACGTCTTCATTGAGGGCACTCTGACGATGATTCTTTGTTTTTCTCAAATGCCTATTTTCCCGAAACTATTTTTCAATCTTGCTAATGGTACTCTGCGATATGGATGATAAATCAGGATATTTCTCTCTGAATAAATGAATAACCTCATTTTGTGTTATTGTCCTATCTCTGTAGCCAATCATCATTACAATTTCAATCTTGTGGGTTTCAGTTAAGTACGGCATTTTGTTAGATTTTTCAACAAACGTCGTTTCTCACAAAACGACAAACGGACCGAAGGCAAATTATTGGGGGGGGAAATATGGATGATTTTCTCCCAACTTCATAACTAAACAATTAAAAAAAAAAGATCACACCCCACTTTTTGTGAACGACACCTTGTTTATGTGGTGTTCAATTCGTCCCTAGAGTCCCAGGGGGGGGGAAGTGCGACCCTTTCCCCATGGGCCCGTCCCTGTTTTTTAAAGTGCCCGAATTATTTCATTGAGTCAGATTCCTTCATTTCTCGCATTAGTTGATGTTTGTTACATATCTGTAAAACGACAAAGAATCAAAATTTGATACGCATGTTGAACTTACTATACCCTTCAAGAATAGTCATCAAAAAATTAGGATTGCCATTTACAAAAATTGTCGATGACGTCATATCTCAAATTTGAGACACGCTGTATAACATTTTCTCACATAAAAACGAGCGCAATTCAAAATAAAAATTGACCTGTCCGTGCATATTGCTAACAAATCAACTGTCTTTGAGTTACTGAAGTTATTCCAAGTAAGAAACTCGCACTGTATATACAAATGCATACTGACTTAGTGATAGACTGTGGGGTTCCTCACACCTAATCACGTTCCTAATCAAAAATGTAGGATGATAGAATACGTCTAAAGATATGACGACAGTGTTGGTGAGCGTGTTCAATTAGGGATGTTATTTTGCTGGGTTACCTGTTGCTGTGTTTTCATCTGCTTTCTCATCTCGGTTTTACATATTCTGATGGGAATATCGAAAAGGCCGCATGCGAAATCATTACAATGCACATCCTATCTATTGGGCCATTACTGGTTACTTGAAACGGTAAAAGGACGAGGGCGCAGACCTTATGGTGGGATGTAGAATTGCAGTTGTGCAAGCAGATATGAACTATCCAGTGCACCATTCAATAGTTTGTAAAGGATCGTTATGTTTATTGCACATCTGAATTCAAGTTTTTCGATACTGAATTCTTTCCTCAGTGGGCTATAGGGCACAAACCCGGGCTAACACCGTGTTCCTTATAGTACAAATACTTAATGAATTTATTTTTAATTGTCTCGATAATTCGTTTTGAGTTTTGTGTTGCGGGATCCCATACAGTAGCTGTATATTCCAGCTTACTGCGAATAAGTGAGAAATATAGATATTTTATTATGCTTGTATCGGTAAACTCGAATGTGGTTCGCTTTAATAAACCTAATAACTTGCTAGCATCTTTTGTTATATGAAAATGTGTCGATCAAATTTGAGATCACTTTGAAAGAGAATACCAAGATTAGTAATTTCCAAAACTCGTTCCAACGTAGAACTCTGCATTTTTACTCTTTTTGCTAAGGGAAATAACCTTGCATTTTGACAGATTGAATAGTAGATTGTTCTTTATGGACCATGTGGAAATTCGGTCAAGGTCATTCTGCAGTTCAAAATAGTCATTTATGTGCGAAATTTTATTGTAAATTTTAAAGTCGTCCGCATAAAGCAGACAGTCAGTAGATACTTCTAGGGGTAGATCATTAATGAAGATGATGAAAAAAGTGGTCCCAAATTCTAGCCCTGTGGCACACCCGACCCCGCCAGGAAAACGTTAGGTGTCTCACCACCATATGTAACATACTGAGGTCTCAGTTGAAGGTGCGATGTGAAAAACTAAATTAAATGATTGCTCAGTCCATAATATTTGAGTTTGGCTAATAGTTTATCGTAATTCACCTTGTCAAAGGCTTTTGCAAAATCGGTGAAAAGTTTATTAGTGAATGTTAACAGATTGGTTTCCACCAATTTTTTTTGCAGAAGCCGTGCTGATTTGGTGATATGATGTGTTTGAAACTGGCAAACAAATTTTCATGCAAAATGAACTCGAATAATTTTGATGCGCAGTTGAGCAAGGCAATATGGCGATAATTATTGAATTTGTATCCCGTTTTTTGAAAATCGGTGTTATTTTTGTTTGCTTGAATTTATCTGGAAATATCCCGGTTTTCAGAGATTTATTAAATATTATGAGTAGCGGATATATTAAGGAATCCTTGCATGCTTTGAAGATATAACAGGGAACGTCATCAGGACCCGACGACCTTTCAGGTTTTAATTTTTGGAACGCCTTTTCGACATCGCCTTTCGACATCGTTATTCGGTTAAAATGTATGCTTTTATAAAATTTCTCTGAAAAACTTCCGGCAATACTATTGATTCTCTTGAGTTCATAATCATAATTGTCATCAGAAATTCCAAAAGACTTCATAATATTTGCAGCATCCCCTTCCAGTGATAATATAAATTTCTGCACCTTTGATATTATCGTATTTTAATGAATGACAGATCTGAAGGTATCCTTGAAAAATAGCCATGCATTGTCGAACGTTGGCCAGTTCAAGGGTGGTAGTTTTATGTTGACTTGTGAATTGATTGACTGATGAGATGAGAATCCAGAAGATGGTACTATTTCGACAGTTGTTGCTTTTGACATCATGTATTTTCTTGCGTCACTCAAAATTTCATAATAACAATCTTCGAATGAAACTGATTCCTGTCGTAGCGCATCAAGTCCCTCTTGATCTCATCCTCCAACTCAATCTCCAATTCGTACTGTATATTATTATATTCATCTAATAAAGGTTCCACTTAATAATACCAAAATTATCAAAATCAGAAGTTACACACAAACTGCCAACAAACATTGAATATGTAAAGCTACAGTATGTGGAAGGTTCGACACATCAAATATGCAACATGTTAGAAGATTAAAACATAAGAATCGGTACGAAATGTGATACACACTCAAAAATTATTTTTACACAAGATTAAAAACCAACACACCAAAAGACCAGAATTCTAATATTATATACAAAATAACATGTGTTGATTGTGAGACAGTATACATAGGACAGAGTTTTGCAGAATCAGTCACCATCATAGGTCAATAAACAATTTAAAAAAAATACTTCCTAACGAAACGATTAAAATAACAAAACATGATGAAAAATGTGTGAATAAAAGATCGAACATCGATAACCTTGACACTGGTAGGAAAGATCGAATATACATGAGAGTCTAGAAAAGCTGGTTTATTTTGGTCTGGTGCCCCTTCCTGTGTAGATTTGGTCAACAATTCTTCGGTGAGTTCATTTCTTTATTTCAATATCAGGTACTGATATTTAAGGCTATGTTTTCCCACAATGTCATGAAGAGTGTCACTCATAAGAAGACAACCACTCCCAGTCAGTCGATGCAAATAATCAGAAAAAAAAATATCGCTCCACCAGCCAGCATACATCAGGATATATCAAAAAAGCAAATTAGAAAATATTCTATATATCGCTTGTTATTAATCAAAGAAATTGTTTCAATATTTTTCTCATTTTCCTTCATATTTCGTTTCGAAATGTTCTGCCAAAGTCAGCCCATAAATGATATAACAGGATGATAGTCTTGATGATATAAGTGTTTCAATTTGAATTTCGTGGACATATGATATGTCCATATGTTTGTGGAATCAAGCCACAAACCCAGATTCTTACACTCTTTCACTATTGGTTGGTCAACTTGCCCAAGCATGATTCAACTTTACCTACTGCAACTTGCCAGTTTTTCTGAAAAAATGCGAAATATAATTGGGTGTACAGTGCAATGGTTGATTTTATGGTAGAAATAACTCATATACAGTGAAAATAAAAGGGGTTCAAAAATAGAGCTATGAAATAGAAATTGATAGGTAGAGCACTCTAGTATTTTTCATCCCAGCATACAATTTGTGTTTGATTTTTCAAGTGATTTCCCCCCAGGTTAGAAGCTGTATTACTAAAGCCAAAGTATGACAAGTTTGTACAGATAATAGTCCAATGAATCGAATGCTTGTTAAAGGATAGGTAATCTGCTTATTGATCTTAGATATAATTGGTTCTGTTCTATGTTTCTATAACAGTTTGGTTTTTGTAGGAACAAGTCATTTTCCAGTTCATCAAACTTTGTAATATTAACGATGTGAGATTGTTTTTTTAGTTGAAATGTTCATAAGGCGGTAAACTATATGATATATAAAAGGAAAATCTTATATTTTTTCGGTCGATCTGTATCGTCAGCAAAATGTGTGATATCAACAGAAAGGGTATGTTGAATATTTAATTAACATAAGGAATTGAAAGGATTGGCCCTATAACGGTTCCCTGTGGAACTTCGTGACGAACATTATGTCAGTACTCAGAATACCATTTATATGCAACATTGTGTTCAGCTTTATAAGTTTTAATGGTTTTTTCATTCAATTGATTCGACTATTATGCTGGTGCTCATTTTGATTTAAATTATTTTACAACTCCATTCCTGTGGTTCATTTATTTTGGAGAAAATGTCATGTTTTGGAAATCGTTCATGGCTTTCGCTAGTACGCCCCATAACTGACGCGATTCGACCTTTACAGCTATGAGTGGATCATAAATTTCCATGTCTGCGGTATTATGAGGATTCTAACAATAAATAATAGGATTGTAATATTATTGTTAGGAATGTCGGTCTCGTGGATGAAGGGGAACTTTTTCAATCGCTTTCTAAACTCGAAACGTCAAATAAAACCATAAATGAGTACACCAGTTATTTGTTGTCCTAGTTCAAAAGCCTCAAGTAGGCGAGATATTTTTCTCAATGTATTTCGAATCAATTTGATTTGGGTCATATACATATGATAATAATAATATTTATTCATCAATCGTAGTGAGAATTATAAACCGTGAAAAACAAATCAAGTAAACAATTAGTTACAAATGAATAAATTTGAGGAAGTACCACAGAAAAACAAGTATGTGCGTGGGTATCATCTTGTATCGTAGGACAATAACTATAAAAAAGAAGATATTTTTTCGCTAAATAGTGACATTGAGTTAATGTATTGATAATCACAAGTGAGTATATTCTATAAACTAGAACATATTATCTACTAAGAAATATAATAAACTAACAAAAAATAAATAATATAGAATGTAAAACATATGGCCAATGAAACTAACTATCTTAATATAATTTTCATTGGTCTACAAATTCATGAGCTTCCAGTCTGGGAATATTGCTCAACCACCTTTTGATAGATTTGATGAAAACATGAGGAATTAAACAAGCAAGCCCAAGTGAAGATATTGTCAAAAATGTATCGAACACCCAGTAGAGAAAATCAATCAGTATAATTTTCATGTAGGTCACAATATTGTTATTCTGCGAAACACGAATTAATGTCAAACATAAACAAGAGTTTTCAAAAGTGACGACTGATGGTTTGATCGGGGAAGTCGACGTTGGGTGTTTGACCGTGCCCAAAAAGGGCAATGGGGGGAGTTAGGAAGTTAAGAAGCCCTGTTTTCAATTGAACATTATGGTTTTTACACGCTTTATATCAGCTTCACTTGTATGTTTGTTTGTTTGTTTGTTTGTTTGTAACCGACTCCTTTGGACGCGATTTTGACCCACTTCCAGACGTCCGAATGATTTGAAATTTGGCAGGTGTACATAATTCCGGTGACAATGCATTAAGAAATTTTCGTGTGAAGAAAAAACAAAATGGCGGCTCCAATATGGCGTACGAGTTTTGTGATTATGGTCTGATTCGCTTCAAAATTGGTTTCCGGGAGTTTTTGTGGTCGGAGATTATGATTTTTTTGTTCAAATTGAAAAATTCAAGATGGCAGCTCCAAAATGGTGGACGAGTTTGGTGATTATGGTCTGATTCTATTCAAAATTCGTATGTGGGGGTTTTTGGGGTCGAATATTATGATTTTTGTAAAATTGAAAATCAAGATGGCGGTTTTAAAATGGCGGCCGAGTTTTGTGATTATGGTCGATTCTTCAAATTTGGTATCTGAGGGGTTGTCGTGGTCGGAAATTATGATTCTTCTGTCAAAATTGGAAAATTCGAGATGGCGGCTCCAAAGTGGTGGACGAGTTTTGTGATTATGGTCTGATTCTATTCAAAATTGGTATGTGGAGGTTTTTGGGGTCGAATATTATGATAAAGTGTTTTCAATTAATAAAGGTTCAGATTCTACCTAGTGAGTTTTTTTTTTCTTTTGTGAAAATTGAAAAATTCAAGATGGTGGCCGAGTTTTTTCACACACAAAGTGTTTTCAATTAATAAAGGTTCAGATTCTACCTAGTGAGTCGTGAAACAACCCCAATTCACGACAATATATAAGAAGGGCGTAGAGAAAAACTCAGAGTCTTTTAACAAAATTCAATATGAAATGAAACAATTGGTAGACTATAAGCGGAAACCAACTACTCTCCAAGCAAATACCACGCAGAATATTGAATTACATCCGCTAAATAATATAGTATTAACATAAAATAGATCTTGATTATTCTCGTTTCGGTCGTCCATCGTCTAAATGGATTTGAAAGGTTTTCGCGACGTTTCCAATTCTTGTATCTGCAATCGTCTTCAGGTGAATACTGACGACGACGTCCGAAAACGAGAGTAATAAAGTTACCACATCGTCTACAAACATAAAATAGATCATTCAAGTATAAGTTGAATAGTATTGGTCCTAAAACGGTTCCCTGAGGAACGTCATACTTAATTAATCGATATTCACTGGGTTCTTCTGCTAATCTGTTTTCGATCATTTAGGTAGCTTTTCATGAGTGAATATGGTGTTCCTCTGAATCCAATACTCTGCAAAACTTGCAATAACAGTGCTAAAAACCTTTTTTAAGTCTTCAAAAATACATAGGGTTGGTGTACTTGTTCTAGTGAAAGAATCGCGTTCTGGGTGGATTTTCCTTCTCTAAAGCCGAATTGATTTGGGAACATTGTCTCACTTTTTTCTAGGTAGGACAAATTCGATATGAGTGATATGGGATGGTAATTACTGATATCACTTTTTCTACCACTTTTATGGATGGGGATGATGGGGTACATACCGCGATTGATTGACATGTTAATTATATATGCTAGTCGTGCAGCAATGTCGTTCACAATGTTTTTTAGGTGATCCGATTTTATGTTGTCTAGTCCGAGGGATTTTTTATTTTTCAGTTCTTTAGTTAATCCTATTATTTCGTATTCAGGGGTTTCTTCTAAGAAAATCGACTTTAGAGAATTTTTCTTGGGGAAATTATTTTTCTTTCCCTTTTTTGCAGAATATACACTGCTCGTCTAAAGTCCGTTCCCCCCTACTAATTTTTGAACCACCTGGTATATCGCAACGAAATTCGGAGGTCTTGAAAAGGAAATAAAAACCTACTTTCTCATGGAAAAATCACAGCTAAAAGTTTCAAAATGGCGGCTGAGCACCATCTTCAATATTTATTTTTAAATAGAAAACCCCGTATATTATGAAATTTTTGAAATCTGCTTATTATTCTCAACAGTTTTTTCCAATACACTTCACTCCTAAATTCAATTGTTTTCGAAATATTAACGTTTGAAAAGTGACATTTTGGTCATTTCAAACCAAACCAAAAACACTAATGTTGCTTTCAATCAAGTTTGCATTGGAAAAAATCGTTGTCGCGGTAACATCTTGTTTACTGTCAAACTGAACTACTAACTGTCAAATAGTCCGTTGAGCGCCCAAATCCTTTTATGGTCATGGCTCGTAGTTTAGACGATAAATTTGGAGTAGTCCGTATGTTTAATGATAGATTTTCCGAGAATCCTATTTCGAAGTCATATTTGCGCAAACTTTTAAATAAGCTCCAAGCTACTGGTACGCTGAAAGATGCTCCAAGATCAGGAAGACCGCCTCTTTCAGAAGAAAAAAAGGTAGAAATTATTGCTGAAATGGTAATGAATCCGACTCAGTCGACGTCTGCAGTTTCTGAATCCTGTGGAGTAAGTTCAAAAAGTGTCCAGAGTCCTAAAAAAATAAAAGTTTCATTCCCATAAAATGAATATCCTGCATGCTCTCACGGAGGATGATCCAGATCGGAGGGTTGAATTTTGTGAGTGGTTAACAAGAACAATTGAAGCAGAACGGTGCTTCCTAAAACGTGTATGTTTCGCAGACGAATGCACGTTTTTTCTTAATGGAAAAGTCAACAAACCGGAATGTCACTTTTCAAACGTTAATATTTCGAAAATAATTGAATTTAGGAGTGGAGTGTATTAGAGAAAACTTGGGAATTAGGAGCATATTTCGAAAATGGAATAATATATGGAATGTTCTATTTAAAAAAAATATTGATGATGGCGCTCAGCCGCCATTTTAAAACTTCTAGCTGTTATCTTTCCATGAAAAATTAGATTTTTATCTCCTATTCAAGCCCTCCAAATTTCGTTGCGATATACCAGGTGGTTCAAAAATTAGTAGGGGAGGAACGGACTTTAGACGAGCACTGTATATAACAAGATAGTTTTTCGCCAATATTGCAAAATAATTCAAGGAATCAGTTCGCAATAACTATCTAGGTAGTCTTGAAGTTTTTCATTTGTTAGATTGTTTAATGACTCCAAAGTTTGTCCGATTCAGTTTCATTCAAATTGAATTCCTTTTGATTACTATTTTCAGCTTCATCCACTAATTTTCCAAACAAATTCTCAAATATATTATATTCTTGACTTGTTTGAGTTGTTGTATTACGTTTCATTTCAGTTTAGAGTTTTTTTTCACAGAGCTTTATTTATTAGGGCTTTAGTCATCCACGGATTTCTCCTAATTTCTTCATTCTTGGTTTAAATCTTGCTTGGCTATTCTCATTGATTTTCTGAAATTTTTGTACTAGTAAATTAGTTGCCCGATTAACGTAATTCGAGTGGTATAGGTCTGTCCAATTCTCTGCGTGTGTTTTCAATTAATTGCTGTTTATAAATATTTAGTCGTTATTTAGTCGTATGGGGTCGGCTTTAGAATAGCCCCATGGTAAATCCTGCCTGTCGTAAGAGGCGACTAAAAGGATAACCGTAGGTGAAAGATGGTCTCATCGCCCGGTGAAATACCACCATATCGACTATGTGTGCTGTGAAATGGACCATTCCATGTTTCAGTGTTCGGTCGATACTTTCCGGTCTCCCTCTTTCCTTTTCCCCAATTCCTCCTTTATTTTCAGGTGCATCCTAATAGAAATAATGATGAAGTCTCCTAGAGTAAAACACTCCGGAAGTAAAATACCTCTCCATTCGGATTTCCGGGCGAGAGGTACTCGAGGGGACTCAACATTAAAAATTAATTTTTGCAACATCCGCGGACTCAACAAGAACATCAATGACGTCCACCATCACCTACAGACGGAAAAACCGGATATTCTGGCTCTAACAGAAACACAAGTAAACTCGTCCACCAACAAGGTCCATATGCTTTGTCCTGGTTACGAACTCCATTCTCGATTCAGGTTCAAAGGTGGAGTCTGCCTTTACGCCAAGGCTAACCTTTCATGCCAGCGTGAAGAGAGTTTGGAACCGAAAGACTTTGATGTGATGTGGTTCAAGCTATCTGATACCAAACTGACTAAGTTCCTCTGCTGCCTTCACCTATCACCTAATGAACCTTCATATAACGACCTCTTTGAGTTTTTATCACTCAAACTGGACTACATTCAGGAGAACCATCCAACAGCTGAAACCATAATCATGGAGACTTTAATGTACATAACGCTGCCTGGCTCAAATTCTCTAACAAAACAGATGATGCAGGTCGTCAAGCCGAGGCCTTCGCCATCACTCATGGTCTAGAACAACTGGTCGAGCTACCAACCCGCATCCCTGATGTCAACAACCAGTCTGCCAATACACTAGATCTTTTCCTCACCACCAATCCTGACCCGTATAGAATAGAAGTTTGTGCCCCACTTGGAAACTCTGACCACACCCTCATCTCCACAACATGCTCTTTCCATTCACCATCGAGCTGCACAATACCACCCCGTCTCATGTGGCATTACAATTCGGCCGACTGGGAAGGTCTTCGTATGTTTTTCTCAGCGTTTCCATGGAAGAGAGTTTGTTTCTCTTCAGTAGATCCAACACGATGTGCTGAGACAATTTCTGAAATCATCATGTTGGGGATGCAAACTTACATACCGAATACCGAAAGAAGAACATCATCCGATAAGACCTGGTTTAACAGAAACTGCTCTAGAGCTGTGGCTTCCAAACAGGCAGCATACCATCGATGGCTAAAAAATCCGGGCCCTGAGACCAGAGCAGCATATGTCGAGGCTAGAGGCATATGTAAAGAGACAATAGAATGCTCAAAAGATGCCCACAAAGCCAAAATAAGATCAAAACTTGCTGAATGTCCTAACGGATCCCGTTCATTTTGGTCTTTCGCCAAAGCTGTGGGAAGAAACTTCACTTCCAGCTCATTTCCTCCCCTAACCAAAGAAGATGGAACACTAGCAACGACTGCCCAGGAAAAGCCAATATCTTTGCGCACCTATTTGCTGGAAATTCCACTCTGGATTCATCGGGAAAACAACCCCCGAACATTACACCTATTGACAGTCACATGCCGAGATCACCTTTCGCCAACGTACTATCAGAAAGATTTTACTGGGTCTCAACACCAACAAAGCCTGTGGATCTGACGGAATCCCGCCGATTGTTCTCAAGAAATGTGCCCTCGAACTAACACCTGTTCTTTGCAAGTTGTTCAACCACTCTTACAATTTTGGCGTATTTCCGTCCAATTGGAAAATTGCAAGAGTACAGCCAGTCCCTAAAAAAAGGCAAAAGGCCCTACCTAGCAACTACAGACCTATCGCACTGTTATCTATTATTTCAAAAGGGCATGGAAAAAGCCATCAACATCGAGCTCATGAAATATCTGGAAGACTCAGGAATTGTCAACGATAGGCAATATGGCTTCCGCCATCAGAGATCAACTGGTGACCTGCTCGCTTACGTCCCACATATATGGCAGCTATCTATTGAAAAGTATGGAGAAACTTTAGCTGTGGCATTAGATATCTCCAAGGCGTTCGATCGAGTTTGGCACCAGGGACTCCTCGCCAAGCTTCCGTCTTATGGCTTGCTCCCTCAGCTGTGTTCTCTGCTTGCTAGTTTTCTCTCAAACAGGTCTCTCCATGTAGTGGTCGATGGAGTTTCATCTGACACTCTACTCATAAATGCTGGTGTTCCGCAAGGATCCATTCTCGCACCAACACTATTTCTACTTCACATCAACGACCTGTTGAAAGAAACTTCATGTCCACTACACAGCTTTGCCGATGATAGTACCCTCCATACCGCTTTCTCTTCCAGGGCCCCTATATCAGCCCGTGAAACCAGAAATGAACGAGGAAGAAATGTTAATAATATAAATATGGACTTGGCAACAATTTCGAATGGGGATCTAATAACTTGGTAGAATTCAATGCAAACAAAACACAAGCATGTCTTTTCTCTAGAAAAGCCGATCTCACTGTGCCTAACATAACTTTGTCAGGAGTAACCATACCACTGAAGCCATCCATATCGATGCTTGGTATTACTATCAGCAATAACCTTTCCTGGGAAAATCACGTGAGGTCCATTGCCAAAAGTGCATCCCAAAAACTTGGTTTTCTGTTTCGTGCCAAGAGCTATTTCACCCCCAGTCAACTGCTTATGATCTATAAGGCACAGATCCGACCTGTCCTGGAATACTGTTCCCATATTTGGAGTGCGGCACCTAAACATATCCTGAGGCTATTGGATTCTGTCCAAAAAAGGGCAATTCGTCTCGTCGGTGATGCCTCGCTTACAAACTCGCTCACTTGTCTGGAACACCGTAGAAAAGTTGGCGATTTGTCTCTATTTTATAGATATTTTCATGGGCGATGCTCTTCTGAAATATCAACAATCGTTCCTGCTTTGGCAGTCTCTTCGAGATTAACCCGTCAAGTTCAGTCATCACACCCCTTCGTGGTCACTTTGGAGACCTGCAGAACATCACTTTCCAAAGACTCGTTCATCCAACGAACAGCGAGGCTTTGGAACTCATTGCCTAGGGAGGTGTTCCCCGAGGCATACAACCTTCAGAAATTTAAGAACACCAACTCCTACCTTCTTTCCCTAGGTTCCCACGATGTTCTCTGAACATTACAGGATATCCCTTTTCGTGGGAACCAGAACATAAAAAAAAAAAAAAAATTTATATTCCTGATTGCATGTCTTTGTTTTTGCAGGTGAAACTATCTGTAGTATGGTGGAAAAATGGTCGGTAACATCTGTCTCTAAGATTATGGGTTTGTATAAAAAGTATTTGAATACATCACTAATAAAGCAGTGATCAATGCAAGATCGCTAGTCTTTTGAAACCCTTGTGTAGGTATTCATTAACGTAAGTTTTCGTCGTGGCTTGGCGAAAACAGTTTTTAAAAAATTACAGAAACTTTGAATTTGGAAGAGATGACTTTTACTTTATTAAACAAAGTTGATGTTTGAACAATGAGTGACAAAATAAGAGTGACGACGCAGCGTCCATAAAACAGTTTTATATAAAGTCTCATCAATATCTGCTGAGTGGACATCCGACCTGGTGGGCGTCGATTAGGGGGCGTTATGGGGCGTTTGGTACCTATAACTCGTACGACAGATATCCATGTGTGGTCATAAGGTTAATATAATTATTAGATGTCACTTTAAATTTCAAATTGATATTCACATCTTCGATAAACAAAAATGTATTTTTACACGCTTTATATTAGCTTCACTTGTATGTTTGTTTGTAACCGACTCCTTTGGGCGCGATTTTGACCCACTTCCAGACGTACGAATAATTTGAAATTTGGCAGGTGTACATAATTCCGGTGACAATGCATTAAAAAAAATTGTGTGAAGAAAAAACAAAATGGCGGCTCCAATGTGGCGTACGAGTTTTGTGATTAGGGTCCGATTCGCTTCAAAATTGGTATCCAAAAGTTTTTGTGGTCGGAGATTATGATTCTTTCGTCAAAATTGAAAAATTCAAAATGGCGGCCGAGTTTTGTGATTATGGTCTGATTCTATTCAAAATTGGTATGTGGGGGTTTTTGAGGTCAAATATTATGATTCTCTTGTGAAAATTTGAAAATTCGAGATGACGGCTTTAAAATGGCGGCCGAGTTTTGTGATTATGGTCTGATTCGCTTCAAAGTTGGTATCTGGGGGTTTTTGAAGTCGAATATTATGATTCTCCTGTAAAAATTGGAAAATTCAAAATGGCGGCCGAGTTTTGTGATTATGGTCTGATTCTATTCAAAATTGGTATGTGGAGGTTTTTGGGGTCAAATATTATGGTTTTTGTAAAAATTGGAAAATTCAAGATGGCGGCTCAAAATGGGGACGAGTTTTGTGATTATGGTCTGATTCTATTCAAAATTGGTATGTGGGGGTTTTTGGGGTCGAATATTATGATTGTTTTGTAAAAATTGGAAAATTCAAATGGCGGCTTTGAAATGGTGGCCGAGTTTTGTGATTATGGTCTGATTCTATTCAAAATTGGTATGTGGGGTTTTTGAAGTCGAATATTATGATTCTCTTGTAAAAATTGGAAAATTCGAAATGGCGGCTTCAAAATGGCGGCCGAGTTTTGTGATTATGGTCCGATTCGATTCAAAATTGGTATGTGGAGGTTTTTGGGGTCAAATATTATGATTCTCTTGTGAAAATTTGAAAATTCGAGATGGCGGCTTTAAAATGGCGGCCGAGTTTTGTGATTATGGTCCGATTCGCTTCAGATTTGGTATCTGAGGGTTTTCGTGGTCGGAGATTATGATTCTTTTGTTAAAATTGGAAAATTCAAGATGGCGGATCCAAAATGGTGGACGAGTTTTGTGATTGTGGTCTGATTCTATTCAAAATTGGTATGTGGGGGTTTTTGGGGTCGAATATCATGATTCTTTTGAAAAATTGGGAAATTCAAGATGGCGGCTTAAAAATGGCGGCTGAGTTTTGTGATTATGGTCTGATTCTATTCAAAATTGGTATGTGGGGATTTTGGGGTCGAATATCATGATTTCTTTGTGAAAATTGAAAAATTCAAGATAGCGGCTCCAAAATGGCGGCCGAGTTTTGTGATTATTGTCTGATTCTATTCAAAATTGGTATGTGGGGGTTTTTGGGGTCGAATATTATGATTCTTCTGTAAAAAATGGAAAATTCGAAATGGCGGCGTCAAAATGGCGGCTGAGTTTTGTGATTATGGTCTGATTCTATTCAAAATTGGTATGTGGGTTTTGGTCGAATATTATGATTTTTGTAAAATTGGAAAATTCAAGATGGCGGCTAATCGAGTTTTGTGATTATGGTCTGATTCTATTCAAAATTGGTATGTGGGGTTTTGGGGTCGAATATTATGATTCTTTTTGAAAATGGAAAAATTCAAAATGCGGCTTTGAAATGGCGGCCGAGTTTTGTGATTATGGTCTGATTCTATTAGAAATTGGTATGTGGGGGTTTTGGGGTCGAATATCATGATTCTTTTGTGAAAATTGAAAAATTCGAAATGACGGCTTTGAAATGGCGGCCGAGTTTTGTGATTATGGTCTGATTCTATTCGAAATTGGTATGTGGGGGTTTTTGGGGTCGAATATTATGGTTATCTAATTAATAAAAATAATAGTTTGAAAAAAAAATATAAAAACACGCTTTTATAAATAAACCACACTAAAAAGTAGAAAATAAATAATAGTTCAAAAAAACTAAAAAACACGCTTTAATAGAAAACCAGACTGAAAAAATAGAAAATAGGAAAAAAATGTATTTTATTAAAAAAAAAGCGTGGGGTGCATGGTATCAATAATTATATAGTACATTACACACCGAGGCGATACCATGCACCCCACGCTTTTTTTTAAATAAAATTTTTTTTTTCTTATTTTCTATTTTTTTTAGTCTGGTTTTCTATTAAAGCGTGTTTTTTAGTTTTTTTAAACTATAATTTATTATTATTGTTGTTATTATTCACCCTAAAATATTCGTCTAATTTGCTCCGAAATTCCTGTTTATTTGAGTTTGGTGACCTGTACCATGATATAGAATAAATTGTTTGTTCTCAAAATAAAAGTTGATTTAGTGATTTTCATTTATTCGTGAGTTATAATCTCATCACTAGGAATATTTTTTTTATACATAATAATACTCCATCATTTTGGTTGAAAGTGCCATAGTTATAAATCATGCGAAAAATTGTTCCAAGTCTCCAAAAAATATGAGCAATTGCTCATTCGATTCGGGATGCAATTCTGAGAAAGACTTTTTTTTATTTTTTCTGCTGATACAAATTGCAATTGTTATTAACAAAAAACAATAACAAAATAAAGTGGTTCAGTTTTTTTCAGAATAACTCAAACACTATATGCGATAGCGAAAATAGGAAAAGAGATTTTTAGAGAGGAAATTTCCAATAAAAAAATCCAGATCCCCGGAACTCTATCTCCATTATTTATAATTTTAATTCAACATTGAAAATAGGGCTCCGTGCATCCGATACGGCATGCGGCGGCGTCACTAAAAAGAGTACACCACACAAAATATTTTTTTCAATATTAAATATCAATTTAAAAATTTTTTAATAAATCATGGTGTGTTTTTAACACTTGATAGAACAAGGTCACGATGGAAAAAATAAATTAGTTTATTTTTCAACAAGTTAGGCATTTGTTAATTAGTCCTTATTTTTCGGACCTTATTTTTCGGCATAAATGTTTAAATAATATAGCTCTAAAAATGTTTCGCTCCTTGAAGCCCTTCTTATATATGAACTTAACAAGATCACGTTATAAAAGTTGTTATTTTGTTTAGTATAATTATTTAAACTTGTTTTTTTTATCCATGTTCTGCTATTGCTGTTTCTTCATCAAACGAAGGCATTAAATTACATTTGAAAACATTTGTTTATAAATTGTTTATAAACAATTTATGTTTATAAACAAATTGATTACTTTAATATTTTAGAATTTTGTTTTTGCTCTTTTGTTGTCTAGTGAATATAATTGTTTTCTTAATTTTTTTTCTAATTGTTTATATTTTTTTTAATAATTCCATTATTTAAATAATTAGTTTAGAATTTTGTGTGCTTCTAAAATCATAATTGGTATTTCTCAATAGAATATTGCAACTTTTATATACCGTAATTTTAGAAAAATCTATAAAAAATATTTAAAAAATGTATCGAACTTTGTTGATGTGTTGTTTTTGTAATTATCAGTAGTTTCAGAAAAAAATATGAGATTTGAAATTTGTTTATAACAAATTGTTAACTCAATAAACAATTGGAGTTTTAATTAATTTTTTTTTAATTCTGAAAAATGCCAATTATGATTTTTAAAGAAAAAAATGTCCCAACTAATTATTTAAATGATGGAAATATAAAAAAAACGACTAAACAATAAAAAAAAATTCAAGACACATATTTTTTTGTAAAATAACATTCTCTTAACAAAATGGCAGAATTTTTTTTTTCAAAAATTAAACCAATCAATTTGTTTATTCTAAATTTTTTTTAAATGTTATAAATTGCCTTCGTTCGATTCAAAAACAGCAATAGCAAAACATATGGATACATTTTTTTTTTCATTTTTAGTAAAATTTAAAAAATTATAATAAACAAAATAAACAGCTTTTAAAAACTTTTGTAACGTGATTTCGTTAAATATATATATATATATATATATATATATATATATATATATAAGGGCTTCGGGGAACAAAATTTAGAGCTATTATTTAAACATTCATGCCGTTTTTTATGCCAGATGCCCAACTTGTTGAAAAATCAACTTACATTTTTTTCCAACGTGACCTTGTTCTTTTCGAGTGTTAGAAACACACCATAATTTATTCAAATTTTTAAATTATATAAACAAAAAAATTATTTTATGGTTTTTTTTCCAAGGGCCCTATTTTCAAAGTTAAATTAAAATTATAAATAATGGAAATATAGTTTTGAATATCATGATTTTTCATTGAAAATTCACTCCTCTTTAAGAATCTTTTTTCCGATTTTCGCTAGTGCACATAGTTTTTCAGTTATTCCCAAAAAACTGAACCCCTTTTTTGTTACTGTTTTTTGTTAATAACAATTGCAATTTTCGTCAGCAGAAAAAAAAATGATTTCTCAGAATTGCACCCCGAATCGAATTGGTTATTGTTCATATTTTTTGAAGACTTGGAACTATTTTTCGCAGGAAACTCACTTCTTCACTAGACTACATAACCGACAATATTAAATAGATTTACATCCAAAATTCGTCGTGTTTCTGTTAAGACCAATATATCAAACTCCCTTATAAGCATCATTTCTCGAGACTTCTCTGAAGTTGCAGATTGAAAAATTGATTAAGATGTTTTGTCAATTAGCCGTTGTATTGAGTTGAATTTGGAGGTTTTCGATAAAATGTGTTATTTTAGAGTGTTGCAATGATTTTGAAGAATCCATTATACAACCTTTCACACAATCCACGTTACAAATTGAGGAAATTTCATGATTTCCAACTTGAACACAAATGAAGTGAATCCTTTCCTACAATACCAATACCAAAATCGACAATGTCGAAATTTATTCTCTGAAAATTCATCCGTTTCGCACAACACTATCATCATTCGTAATCTTTCGAAGCATCAATCATGTTTTGCCCCGATAAAATTAATGGCATATGAAACAAATTAGGGTTGTTTGTAAATATTTTACTGAAATAACTACTGAGATTGATCGTTTTGTTTACTCTTTCCCCTTATAATACCAACCAAATATTGTTTCAGATGCCGATGTAGTGTGAGCATGGAGTGATTAATTTTTTTAGGAAGTTATAGGGGTTCGTTCATATTGCTTTCCAAGCATAACATGATGATATATGGATTGTAACAAACACGAAATAGAAGCAACAATAAATTACTTTACATTCTCAGAATTTGGACTCCAACTCAAAATGTGTTGATACAAAATTAACAAAAAAAGGCAGATTATTTGGTTTTATGTATTAGAAATTGTTTTCCATGTTCAGTTTGAGCAGACTGATTTTCTCTTTAGGTAAATTCGGAGAAAATCATGGTCCCTGATGCAAATTGGAAAATCATGAAAAATAATTTGATTAACACTATGATTAGCAAATAAGAGGAAATTCGGTAAGATTTACCATAGGGCAAGGATATCACATTGTTCTTTGGGGAGGCACAGGAATATTCCCCCCCAATTTCTGAGTTTTCTCTACTCCTAGAAATGAGAAATTATTATTATGAAGTAGGCAATGCTGAGTTTGTCAGTGTCGTATTGTTTAAATAATAACGAGTTTTTTGTGAATTATATCTTTTTTACAGGCTCTTATTTAGTTTCACTTGTTAGTTAGTTCGTTCGTTTGTTAGTTTGGGTCAAATCTTGCGAGTGAATTTTGACCAACTTCTAGTTGTCCGATAAATTTGAAATTTGGCAGGTGTTCATAATTCCGGTAACAATACATTATGGAATTTTTATTAGAGAATTATGAAATTTTTATTGGAGAATTTTGACCGACTTGGCAGGTGTTCATAATTCCGGTGACAATGCATTGGGGAACAAAATGGCGGCTCCAAGATGGCGGACAAGTTTTGAGATTATGGTCCAATTCGATTCAAAATTGGTATGTGGTGGTTTTCGGGGTCGGAGATTATGAAATGTTTGTAAAAATACATGAATTTAAGATGGCGGTCCCAAGATGGAGGACGAGTTTTGTGATTATAGTCCGATTCGATTCAAAATTGCTATGCGGTGGTTTTCGCAGTCAGAGATTTTTAATTTTTTGTCAAAATTTATAAATTCAAGATGGCGGCCATTAGATGGAGAAAAAGTTTTCTAATTATGGTCGTATCTTATTCAAAATTGGGATGTGGAGTTTTCAGGTTCGGAGATTATTAATTTTTTGTCAAAATCTATGAATTCAATATGGCGACTTCAGGATGGCGGACGAGTTTTGTGATTGTGGTCAAATTCGAAATTGGTGTTTTTGGGGTCAGAGATCATGATTTCTTCCAGCTCAAAACTTACAGGGACGAGACCCTGTAATAACGATGATCTATTAGAAATGAACAGATTAAGTCGAACTGACTAAAAAGCAAAAAATTAATTATCCAATAAAAAACCTTTTTGAAGGCAAGCTTCCATTCAAGCCGTGAACTTAAACGTATTGAATAAGTTTAAGTCATCGCTTTCAATGATTTAATTATTTCTTGTTGAATTATTTGGTTTCAAAAAGCTTGTCGCGCGAATTGTAATAAAATTAATACTTCGACAAGTTTATACTTTCCAACTAATCATTGTCCAATGAAATTCATTGGCGACAAGGTTTTTAAAACCAAATAATTCAACAAAAAATAATTTGAATCATTGTCAGCGATGACTTAAACTTATTTTATACGTTTCAGTACACGGCTTACATAAAAACTTGTCTTTAAAAAGGTTTTTTAATAGTTATTTTATTTTATTGAAAGTCACTTTTCTCAAACCAAAATTACATCTGAACATCGTAGATAATTCATGTAGTTCAACAGGATGTTCATAAAATGAGTTGTGGAATCATCTGCGACTAAAAGATAAACTTTAGTCACTATCATTCTTTTGAGTTAGGGTCCTTTCAGAATATCTATCAGATGTAGTTCAATGTCCACTGTGGCTTTAGCCGGGGAAGTAGTTGTTTTCTGTTAGACATTCACAAAATATAACTTCATTTTTATCGTGGAATTTTCAATTCACAGAAAAATATTTCTTTTCAATATTTAATTGAGAATGTTTCCCTATTCAATTCTCTCTACGTTTTTCATTACTTGTTAAAATCTGACATGCACCACCCAGGTTCACAGGATGTTGAATTTAACGATATCTATTTGATATGAAACTTTTCTCGTAACACTTTTCTTTTCAACTCATTAGGGACATTCATATTCGATCCATGGTTAAGATTTTTTCCTCACGTCATGCATTTGAATAATATCGCATAATTCTAGAGTATGTCCCGTTATTGTGTTTGTTCAATTTCGATACTCACATATATCTATTTTTTATGTTCAGATTTTCTCACCTCCCACGACTTCGATGTTCCTCCTGTGTAAGTTTTGCCACCATTTTGTTCTTTTTTATATATACTCGATAAGCTCTCAGCTGTGAAACTTCATAGGAAATAAACGGTACGTCAGTTCGTGATATTATCGGTGTGAAGTTAAGAACAGACCACCTTGTAGAACTGTTCATTAGACGACAGAAAACACATATTCGAAATAAATCTTCGTTTTTATCCAGGTTCGGAGACAAGTATGATGTCTGTATTTATAGGACGAATATAATTAATTTGATAAGTTATTAACATGTGGAACCTGTAAAATGAGTTTTTGTTATGTAATTTAATTGGTGGAAAGTTTCACATAATTAATTAGATATGGTACGGTATACAGTCCAGTAGTGAGATATACAGCGAACGAAAATGCTGAGAGAAAGATAAATCTTGACCACCAGCGAACGATGATTTCGTTGGGAACATTTTGGTGCTCGATAACTTGCTTTGACGCATACAGTACGTTTGAGAAATTCCCGTACGTTTGACTATTGCAGTTCATGAAAAATAAAAATCGTGAACTTCTGAGGTCAATTGATTGAATTGAAAAAAAAATGATGAATTGATTCCCTTCTATTGAAATGGGAGATGCGATTCCAGAGGTAAGTTTAGTACGACAAGAAAATAATAATATAATAATTTTATTGAATCCTGTGTGATTAAATACATGATATAGGATACGTCAAAATACAAACATATATAAATTTAAAATACAGTATAGATATACAGAAATATAAAAATGAAAGCATGACAACAAAATTCAATGACATGTCAAAATTTTATTAGATGTACAGTAATATAAAAATAGAAGCATGAAAACAAAATTCAAAGACATGTTAAAATGTTATTCCACGTTCAAAAATTCCGAGACGCTGTATAAACTATGTTCTTGCATATATCTTTTCAATTTTGATGTGAACAAATTTTGATTGGGAATTTTCCTCAGACAATTAGAAAGATGGTCGAAAAATGTAACTCCTGTGTATGATGGACTATTTTTATAAAATGATGAGTTATGATTAGGAATTCTGAAGGGATGTCCATTTCTAGTAGAATCGTTGTTATGCTGAGAAACTGTGTCGTCCATATATTTATGTTTCAGGAATAGCATAATTCTCATTTCGATATATACAGGGTGTCCCGGACATCCTCTTTCCCTATCGGGGATGTATAGATGGGTCAAAATATCACCAGTACTTCATATAACTTTTGTTCCTAAAAGCATTCGTTACCAAGTTACGGGCCCTCAAAGTTACAAAATGAAAAATGTTTTTCTTTGATAACTTTCAAAGTGAATATTCAAAATCATCTAAATTTTGGTGATTGACTAAACAAATGAATACCTTCGATGAGCTTACATGCAGGAGTCAGTTGTTTTGCTACAAAGTCAGGAACGGACTACCCCCGATGGTCCACACCCCAAAACTTTGAAATTATTGGGATTTGTCAATATGTTTTAACAAAAAAGGTTACCTGGACAATTTCCTGAATAAAAGTACCCATGTGGAAAATCGATCGGAGCAACGATTTTTGATAAAAATTCATTTTTGTTCGACGACATACAACCTGAGATGTCTACCATTATTCGAAAAGATTAATTTGTAATGAAAATAGAAATGATAGGTACAATGTTCATAACTAATCTTTATCATGCAAACACGTTTACTTTACAAAACTCATGGTGTAAATAATCAATCGGAAGCCTCAAGAGCAAACAGAAATGCAAAATCTGCTACAAAAACTGCTCGATATGATCCCCGTCTCTCTCAATAAATTTTTTTTAGTCGTCGCAAACACCCTCTCTGCACTTGAAATAGCATGCTAGGGTCGTTTCGTATGGCTTCACAATGTAATGTAATTCTATTCAACAAGGCATCTCTGGTGTGAATAGGTGTAGCGTAAACGAGGCTTTCTGGATGCCTCCACAGAAAGAAATCCAATGGATTTAAATCCGGAGACCGCGGTGGCCATAAATATGGCCCACCTCTACCAATCCATCTATTGGGAAAAATCTGGTTCAGATGGTCCCGCACAATCAAACTGAAATGAGGAGGAGCGCCATCATGCATAAACCACATATCTCTTCGGGTTTGCAATGGAACATGTTCCAAAAGTCCATTCAAATCGTTCTGAATGAACTCCAAATACCGTTCTCCATTCAATCGGTCATGTAGAACGAATGGTCCTATAAGATGGTTTCCTATGATACCAGCCCAAACATTCACGTTGAATTTCCGTTGGTGTTTGGTTTGCAATATCCCATGGGGATTTTCTTCGGTCCATATGTGGAGATTATGAGAATTGATTACTCAGTCTCTACTGAAACCTGCTCCATCAGTGAATAATACTCGAGTAATAAAAGCCATATCATCTCTTTGCTCATCCAGGAACCAATTGGAATATTCCAGTCGTGCTGGAGAATTTTCAGGTGTCATGGCATGTACCTTCTGGATGTGATATGGGTGGAGCAGTTGTTCTCTAATAATTCTAGGAATAGTGGACTTGGATGTATGGAACTGTTCTGATAGGTTTCTGATGCTCATTGAAGGATCATCAGCGACAGCTTTCAAAATATTTTCCTCCAATACAACGGTACGCACAGCCCTAGGAGCGCCCTCACCACCTCGTTTTGGCAAAACTGAACCTACAATAGTATCGAAATAAAACAATAGGCTCCAATTAATTATCCATTAGACATACCTGTCTCCCTCAAGCTGCGATCGACACGCTCGAACGTTTCTCTTGCCGCTAACGTTCGATTGGGAAAATGCTCGGCATACAGACGACGGGCTCCTGCAGCATTACCAAATGCTCGTCCATATTCGTTGAATGTAAACTGTTCGGCCATATCAAAACACTTCAACTGTCCTATTAGTATATTGACAATACAATGACAACGCACCACTAAACAAAACAAAATCGCATTCCAGTTGTAATTTTTTATCCACATTAATTTTATTCCTTTCTACAAGGTGTTTTTGTCAACATCTGTGGAAGAAATGGAACATAAATTTATTCACCGGATATTTTTCACCTATTCATGTGCAGCCGTTTTTGTAGTTTATTCGTTTGTCTTCCGATGTGCGTCTTTTCAGCTGAATTTATCTTCGGGTTAAAGATTTTGTCCCATGAAATTATACTTATCAGTGAAACTCCTCAACATTTGAGCTGTGAATACGAATTTGCAACATCCAAATGTTGAGTTTCATGAGATTCAGATAACACAACACGAAACGTGCTTATTCCACGCGTACATACAAAATATGGACTGAATTCGATATTTCATAGTGGAGTAGCTTGTTAGTTCAAAAACCACCACCACGAATCTACATAACTTGATATTTCATTTGAGAAAATATCTACATTGGGAAGGAAACTTTCAACTAGGTACTGTTTTTTTGTTCACGACTTTATTTCAGCATATTTTGTATTATCCCTGTTATAAATGTTGTTGAATTAACGTTAGCATTGGTATTTCTACTGTGAAAATTTTTCATTTCAAATAATGGTGGACGATAGGGTTTGATGTCGTCGAGTAAAACTGCATTTTTATTAAGAATCGTTGCTTCGATCGACTTTCCACACGAGTACTTTTATTCAGAAAATTGTCTACGTAACCTTATTTTGTTGAAAATTATTGAAAAATTATCTGTCATTTCAAAGTTTTGGGGTGTGGACTATCGGGGGTAGTCCGTTCCTGACTTTGTAGCAAAACAACTGACTCCTGCATGAAAACTCATCGAAAGAATTCATTTGTTTAGTCAATCACTAAGATTAAGATGATTTTGAATATTCAGTTTGAAAGTTATCAGAGAAAAACATTTTTCATAATGTAACTTTGAGGGCCCGTAACTTGGTAACGAAGGCTTTTAGGAACAAAAATATATGAAGTACTGGTGATATTTTGACCCCATCTATATATTCCAGGAAGGAAAAGAGGAGGTCCAGAGACATCCTGTATATATATATATATATATATATATATATATATATATATATATATATGTTATGTTTAGAAGTACGTGTTGAATGTTCAAAGAGTTAAAATGAAAATTAAATTGAAAAAGCACATAAATAAAAAAATGTTCATATTTAGTAAGTTATGCTATGTTATTTTACAGTTTTTTGAAGATTCTACCGTTTTTTCTAAACCTTATATAATGTTAGTCGATACATATGATGTAAATAAATATGTTCTCAACATCACAAGCAATTGGTATAATTTTAAAAAATTATAGAAATCAAAATTTACTAATATATTTTGAGCACAAGCAGACAACAAAATGTTAAAGTTAGAACATTCTGTATATGAAATTAGATCTGAACACAATAGCCAATGAGATGCCAGGAAAGATTTTGATGCAAAATTATGAATATTGAAAAAAAAAGCAGAAAACGTCAAAAATGATTTTTTATATATCATGTATATAGTATGTAAGGTATTTAGAAACGATTAGTGAATAAAAACTGTCAAATGAACGAAAATAATGAAAAGTGCAACAAAAAAGTGCGTGTAAATCGAAAATTCGAGAAGAAAACAAAGGATGTGTGGTATCAAGGGAAAGGATCAACAAGCAGGAATTGAAAAAAAAAATTTTGGAAGAACCAACTCAAGAAATTTGAATTTGAAAAATCAATCATATTTTCGTTACAAAAACAGTTATTTGCCAATACAACACAAGGAAATACTAGAAAGAACTGTAGCTGATAAAAAACCCAGATGCAGAACGAATCTTACCTTCTCATTTGAGACATATACCAGTACGAGGGCGAATTCACAGTCGACAAGGGGGCTGCAGACTGGAACGGCAGTTTCCAGGAACGGGAGAGCGATCCTAGACACTGAACATATTCGTTTCAAGAAAAAGTTACTTACTAAACTCAGTGCATTTCAAAAATAAACATTTTTATGAACCCTTTCGATAGAACACTTTCATGAATTAGTATATAGACTACATAGCCTACAAAAATAGGTTACATTTCACTTTTTATTATCACATAACTCCATTTTTATGTATATTTTGCTATGAAGCACTAATTTAAGTTAATTATCGCAGAATAGGTAACAGTAAGTCTTCCTGAAAAAAGGAAATTATTATTTTGATGAATTTCTGCATTTTTTTCAATGATTGCAATTTTCTGAAACTGACATCAAGAACTACCAGAGGGTTCCACAGTGGAACTGACTCCTGAGATTCCATAGGTGTACCGATTGAGTTAACTGAGGTAAAGAGAAGAGGTAAAAATATTTATATGGGTATTTATTTATCAACATATTGAATTAAATTCAAATGGGAACTACCTAAAAAAGATTTGAAAATATTAAAAAAATTAGTAAAACAAAAAATATTTTATCTGATTGTGAAAATAATTAAAAAAAAAAAAAATATAAATATATATATATATATATATATATATTATATATATATATATATAAGGAAAATTCTCAAATTGAAAATTAGTCTGATGACTCTTTTCTGTAACATAAATATCCTGTTGGAATTGCTGGAATTGCCCCAAATGTTTATATTACAAGATATATGAGAATAGATTATTGCATAATAATTATTTATTAGTTGAGTTGTATTGAAAATACTTTTCAGTTGAAGACTAGCGTAATAGCCACTTAACTGTTCGGAAATAGCGTTTATATTTGTTTCCCAACCCATATTACTGTCTACAAAGATTCCAAGAAATTTGTCGCCCAGTTTACTTCTGTGATCTAGGGATCAATGTGGTATCGTGAACGAATATTGTCATGAGAATACGTGAAGTCTGATTCCACATACTAAGTGTTTCAGACTATCACAACACATTTCATATACTCCACAATAATGAAAAGTCTAGCAATAGTGAAATTACCAGATGTCCCCCAAAAAAGTGAGGACCAATCACATATTCTCCAACGATGCCACCCCAGACATTTATTGACCACCTATGTTGATAATCCATCTATCTCAAAAAGAGGGAATTTTCTGTCGAATAATAATGGTAATTATGTCGATTCACAAATCCATTTTTATGGAATGTCGAATCATCCGACCATAACATGTTATTGAAAAAACATTCGATTCGACGAATTTTTTCCATGGCCTCATTGCAAAATCTCACTCTGATTTTCATAAAAATTTATTTGCTATTCCTTGAAAGATTGTTTTGGACCGGAATGTGAATAAAAATAATAACAGGGTGGTGGCCAAATTCACAAACTTGTTTATCTTGCAAACGGTTATAGACATGGGGCGAATTTTAAAGAAGGGGTTGGACAAAAACTATGCATCAATACATCTCTATCGTAGTCCTCAAATATGGATATCGCAGTAAAAGAAGACGTTTATTCTTTGGAAAAAAAGCTTTTCAAGAAAAACTTTTGAACTTAACCATAGGGAATACTGAAAAGGGAAACATTCTCAATGTTTATATCTTCAACATAGGGAATACGTAATGAAATTTGTAGAGCCTTTGTTGGTGCTTCTTATAGATCGATGATATACAGGGTGTTCCATCTGAAATGAGGAAGATTTTGCAAATTTTTATTTACAATGTGTTGCAAACTGTTTTTCGTACCCTGTATATCACGGGTCGATTTTTAGATATATCGTTTGAGAGAGTCACCAACATTCAATATTTGACCAAAAATCAATTTCAATGGAACTTGGCACAACTTTATAATTTCAAATACAAACGACGAACATTTGAAAAAAAGTGACGAATATTTGAAAAAAAAACTGTGCTGAAAATCTCGAGAACGATAAATATTTTCGAAAAAAAGATATACATAAAGTACTTTTAATTTTCCATGTAGAAACAAAAAAACTGATAAAAAATATATCTTTTTCACCATGTTAAAAGAATTCCCTCATTTCCAAAGTATCAAGAAAAAAGTTCTCGTGGAGTAGTGGTTCACATGTACAGTTCATCATGCGAGAGGCTCAGGTTCGATTCCATACCAAGGAACTTTTTTTTAATCGGTTCCAGATACAAACATATCTGATAGTGAAAAATGTGTATATATATATATATATATATACATATATATATATATATATATATATATATATATATATATATATATATACCGTGTGTAACAGGATCATGGTACTGCCCTCGTATCTCCTTTCGTTTGGGAGGTAATTGATTGAAATTTGGGATATTCTATATAAATAATAAGCGGCACTTTTTGACCTACATATGATTTTTTTTCTCTTCCGGTTTCGCCGGATACCAACTTTTGATTTTTAAATAGAACACCCTGTATATTATTACATTTCTGAAATTTGCATGATTTTCTGTATCCAATGATACTACATAAGTGACATTTCAAACGTCAATATTTTTGATAATTCAATTTTTAGTTTTCCATTTAAGTGTGCCATGATGGTTCCGATTCATTCCAATTCACCCGTCTAATGCTAGAAAAATCGAAATCTCGTCAAAAATACTAAATTGCGTTTTTTATGAGCAAATAAAGTTCATCGTAATCGATTTTGGGGTAAAACTAAATTTTTTCAAATGGAACCATATTGGTACCGTGGTACCATTTATTAGTACTATTAATAAGGAATTTATTCATACCTGCTAATGAAATGTGCGATAATTATAATCAAAATTACAGCTAAAAGAAAATAAGATAATACAATTACTTTGTTCTAATTTAATGCTAAGAAGTTACTAAGGTGGCTTTGAAATACAAAAAATGAACACAAAACATTACAACAATTGTTCGAAATGCTGTCCATTAACGTCAATGCACTTCTGAACTCGTATAGCTGTTTCTTGAAGAACGTTCGCTAATTGTTGGGCCGTTATACTATTAATTGCGCGTCTTACTCGCAACTCCAGGTCTTCGCGGGTTGTAACGGCGGTTGCATAGACAATGTTTTTTAAATGGCCCCAAACAAAGAAATCAAGAGGTGTCGAATCAGGTGACCTTGGAGGCCATTGAAGGTAATCAGTTACTATTCATGAATTATGGGGAAGAGCTCCATCTTGTTGGAAATACATTCCCTGTCGTAGATGGTACCTGTCCATCAGTTAACCTGTCCTCAATTTCATTTTGCAGAAATCTATCTATCTCCAGTCGAGTGTCCTTCAAATATCATTGGACCAATGATTCTACGACCGAGTATTCCAAGCCAAACATTGAAACCGAACCGCACTTGAAAGTTACCCTCCCTCAATAAATTTTGATTTTCTTGTAACCAATACCTTGTATTTTGTCGGTTAAATAATCCCATATTTGTAAACCTAGACTCGTCCGAAAATAAAATCCTTCCCAAACAAGCATTGTTTGGCTGCACATTATTCTGCAAGATCCAATTGCAATATTCCATGCTACGTTCATAATCATTTTCGTACAGGTGCTGGTGCAATTGATATTTGAAAGATTTATAATTATATTTGTGCAAGATTCGGCTTACCGTTTGGTGACTAATTTCCAAAATTTAAAAATTTGCCTTAAAGAAAAAAATCTTATCAACTTCTATTTGAGCTGAAACATTAATTTCCCTTTTTCGTCAATGATAACGTTTTCTTGGGGGTCTGGTTAACTCTTCGGAATTGATTTTTTAAGACGATTAAAATTCTCGCTGGGCATTGTCTATCAGGATATCGGTTAAATTGGTTTCTAGCCCAACGGCATTTTTTTTACATTTCCATAAATAATTAACATGTCCACTTTTTTATCCCTTTGGGGATTATCAAATGTAAAGACTTTTCCAATACACAATAAAAAAAACCGATAAACCAATACCTATTTATTTACAATCTGAATAAATAATTTTATTGTTTTCAAAAAAATTACCTTCAACAGGCATTCGAAGTAAGGGGGCAGAAATCATTGACGTTAATGGACAGCATTTCGAACAATGTTGTAATGTTTTGTGTTCTTTTTGTATTTCAAAGCCACCTTAGTAACTTAGCATTGAATTGAACAAAGTAATTTTATTTTCTTATTTTATTTTAGCTGTTATTTTGATTGATTTATGCACATTCTTTTAGCGGTATGAATAAACTCCCATTTATAGTCTAATAAATGGTACCACGGTACCCAAAATGGGTTTCCCGAAAAAAATTGAGTTTTACCCCAAAATCGATTATGATGAAGTTTATTTGCTCATAAAAAGAATTTGTATTTTTTACGGGATTTGATTTTTTTAGCATTAGACGGGTGGATTGGGAAAAAATCAAACCCTCATGGGTTAAAAGGAAACAAAATTTCATTTATCAAAAAATTTACGTTTTAAATGTCCTTATGTGATATCATTGGGTTCAGGAAATTTTCAAATTTCAAAAAGAAAAAATCGAGTGTTCTGTTTAAAAAAACGAAAGTTGGGATCACTTCCGGGGAAACTGGGGTGAAAAAAAAAATTTTAGGTCGTGCCCTCATTATGTATATGGGGTATTCCCAAAATTTTAATCGCCTCCAAAACTAAAAGGGGATGGGGGGGTTGAACTCATACAGGGTGTTAAAACCACACCCACTACCAATGTTGAACACGGGCTACAGGGGGGTTGGGGGAAAACCCCACCCGCTAAAATGTTGGGTCAAGGGGTGTTGTGATTTAACCCACCACACCTGTAGTACCCGATTATTCGTTAGGTTGGGAAAAAAAGGTATTGAGCAATCGCCTGTCTGAAGAAAGGGCGATACGGGAAAATAGGCGGCGGGTCAGATCGATTTCATTTCTCTTAAATACCGGGAAAATGGGTGTTTATTCAGGAAGTACTACCGTTTGAAAGATTTGAAAAGGTTATTCATAAAAAAAAAAAATAAATAAAGGACTGACCATAAAATGTTAAAAAGTATATATAATTTTTAAAAATTCAACCCTCTTCAAACGCATGGACAAAGGATAGCAATAATATTCATACAATGCAAACTAATGTGCGTATTGGCAGATAATTCTGCAATGGGCTTTCAATAAAAACTTTTACAAAAAAAATCGCAACAAGTCGAAACGACTAACAATAATTTCTTTTTTGAAAACTTGGGATCTTGAAAACATGGACATACTTTTAAAATACAATTTTAATGGGTTGGGTTTAAAAAACATAAAACAGAAAAAAAACATGAGACTCCCCCCTTTTAACACTTATTCACTGGGTGTAGTTTTTTAAAAGGGAAAGA